>RJWT010018540.1:0-18807 GCA_004365215.1 Cuniculus paca
CTTAAGTCTATAGGCTTATCCACCCACCCATCCACCCATGCATCTGCACATTCATTCCCTCCTGTATCCTTTGCCTAGACTCTATGCCAGATTCTCGTAGATTATTACTATTATTATTATTATTATTGGTTTTCTGAGACACGGGCTTGCCATGCATTTCAGGCTGACCTTGAACACCCTATGTAGCCAAACTGGCCTTGAACTTGTGGCGATCCTCCGGCCTCAGCCTCCCAAGTGCTGGGATCACAGGTATGCGCCACAGTTGCTTAGATTATAAAAACAAATAATCATAATCCTCGAGTCCATGGAGATCCTGACTGAGAAGGAAAGACAGGGTTAGGTCTGGCCACCGGGAGTCTTTGATCGTAAAGAGAATTTTTAGTGTGTGCGCTGCCGAAGTGAGCACTGTAAAGGGAACACTGAGAAACCCGAGCAGGTATCTAGCTGGGTCCTAGCGGGATCCCTCGGGAAGACACCACCGGCACGCGGTTCACAGGTTTGGAGGGCTCCGAGCTGGGTGGCGACCCCGCCTCGTGAACACAGCCAGTAACCGTGAGACGGCAGCTTGTGCCCTATGTCCCCCACGAAACAAAGAGACAAAATAATTGGGGCTCAAGTCTACGGCCTCTTCCCAAGGAAAAAGTCACTCTGGGCTTCTCCCTCACCTTTTCCTCCCTTGCAGCTGCCAACTTCTTCCACCTTTGGCATCAAACACTGTAGGTTGGGAGGCTCATGCTCGAGGTCACGCTGGGGACAGTGGTAGGGGTGCACGGCCAGGGCCCTTGGAAGCTGAGGGTGGGGAGGACCAGACTTCCCTTGGGCCTGGCTTGCTCAGGGCAGCACCTGGCACCATCTGTGGTTCCCGAACACCTGGGCCTCAATCACCGGCCCGACCACCGGCCCCAGCTACGCCAGGCTCAGTGTCTGCTGTGACCAATGGAGACAGACCCAGGCATGGAGTCTCAGAAAGGCCCAAGGAGAGGGATAGGGCCTGTTGTGTTGTTTTGTTTTGTTTTGTTTGAAATGTATTTCTTTTTGTGGGAGGGAGGGGTGTTTGAGACAGGGTCTCCCTATGTAGTCCATGCTGGCCTAGAACCAGCACTGATCCTCCTGCCTCAGCCTCTTGAGTGCTGGGATTACGGGTGTGCAGCACCACGCCTGACTGGGCCTGTGACAGAAACAGGTTAAGCCAAGCATGGCTGCTCAGCTTTCTGAAAGGGGTTGAGCACATACTGGCCCATCTGTGCACCGCAAATCCTCCAGGACACCACACCATCTCCTGCCGGAGCCCCGTGGCCTCCTCACCAGCCCCCTACTTCTGCCATGATGCCTCGGTCAGCCGCCAGAGGGATCCCGCCAATGACCCTAAGCGAGGCGGCATCTCTCCCTACTCGAAACCCTCCAGGACTCCCGCCTCCCTCAAGGAACAGTCAGAAGTCTTTATATAGTATTTTGTGTATGTGTTTCGAGGGATCGAATCCAAGGCCTGGCAGGTACTAGGCAAGTGCTCGCCACTAAGTCACAGCCACAGTCCCCTACATTTTTAAATGGTTGAAAAAATGTAAACAATATTATTTTGTGAAGCCAGGCCTGGTGGCACATGCCTGTAATCCCAGCACTCGGGAGGCTGAGACAGGAGGATCGTTGCAAGTTTGAGACCAGCCTGGGCTACAAAGTGAGCCCAAGGCCAGCCTGAATGGCATAGTGAGACCCTGTCTCAAAACGACATGGCCCAGGGATTTAGCTCAGTGGCCTAAGCACCTGCCTGGCAAGTGCGAAGTTGTGAGTTCAATCCCTCGCACTGCAAAGAGAGAGAGACAGACAGAGAGAGAGAGACAGAGAGAGAGAGACAGAGACAGAGACAGAGAGACAGAGACAGAGACAGAGACAGAGAGACAGAGAGAGAGAGAGAGAGAGAGAGAGAGAGAGAGAGAGAGAGAGAGAGAGAGAGAGAGAGAGAGAGAGAGAGAGAGAGAGAGAGAGAGAAAGAGAGAGAGAGACAGAGAGAGAGAGAGAGAGACAGAGAGAGAGAGACAGAGACAGAGACAGAGACAGAGAGACAGAGAGAGAGAGACAGACAGAGAGACAGACAGAGACAGACAGAGAGACAGAGAGAGAGGAGTTACTGTACCGGTGTGCAACGCCAGCACAGAAGCACACCTATCGTACCGTGTATACTACTGCATTCATATACAGCTCTGGAATAGAGAAACCTAACTCTGTGACAGGAGTCAGATCAGTACTTGCTGGGATTCCTAGGGCAGGGACATAGAGGACATTTCTAGGGTGATGGAAAGGTGGTTGTGGGGGTCCAGGACACCTGCTGAAGCTGAGGGAAATACACACTTCTGCCTGTGTGCGCATCACGCCACAAAAGGGGGAGCAACACACAAAACTGAGGCCTAATTCCTATTCATTCAGACGGCGAATGAATAAAAAAAGCCGGATGCCCTCACACATGGGTGGGGCCCGGGGAAATTGGAAATCCCTACCCTGGTGCTGGGGACGCAAAGGGGGCAGCCGCGCCGCAGAACCCACGATTCTTAGCATGGCCAACCTGGTCCGCACACTTCCAGTCCTCACCGGCCAGGGACTGCACAGGCGCACTCGGAGCACTCGGTTACCATGGCAGGACAGCCCGGGAACAGGTCCCAGTGTGTCCACAGGACGGAACACTACTCAGCGGGTAAGAAATGCGCTGCCGATGCAGTGGGAAAGGACCGGGACAGACTGGACGGACTTATTTCTATGTACTTCTTGAAAAGACAGGAGCAACTGATGGTTGAGAGCGGTCAGAACCTGGTTGTCACTGGGAGAGGGATAGATGGGGGAGGGGGAAAGAGGGACCACAGGGGAGCTCTGAGGGGGCAGAAATGGCCTGCATCTTATTTCAGTTGCTGATCGCAAGTGTGCAAGCTCATTGAACTGCACTGCTAAATTGTAGTGTAAGTAAATCATACCTGAAAAAATTCACTCAGAGAGCTGGGCATGTAGCTCAGTGGTAAAGTGCTTGCCTGACATGCATGAGGTCCTGGGTTCAAACTCCACCACCACCATAAATAAATAGTAAGTAAAGCTGGGGATTTAGCTCAGTGGCATGAGTGACTGCCTGGCAAGTGCAAGGTTGTAAGTTCAATCCCCGGTACCAAAGAACAAAACAAAATAAAGTAGAAGAAATTTTTGGGCTGGGAATTTAGCTCAGCAGCATTCGAGGTTGTGAGTTTTATCCTTGGTACAAAAAAAAAAAAAAAGGGCTGAGGATGAGGGTGTAACTCAGTTCAAAAGCCCCGGCTTCAATCCCCATTAAGAAAAAATAAATAATAAGTAAGTCGGAGGCCCGGCAGGCCCAGCTCCACCTTCTGCTAGACAGCATCTTCCACTATTCTTCCCTGGCTTCTCTCGTCTCCCACCAGTTGGCTGTTCCCCGCCCAACCCCCTGCTTCTGCCACAGTCAGGTTTGCTTCTGCCTCAGGGCCTTTGCACATGCTCTGCACAGGAAAGGCACAGCTTGTGGGGATTCGGTTCCCTAGAGAGGCTTCCCTGGACCATCAGACAACACCCTCCCCCACCACCATGTGCCTTTAGGCCAGGACATTTCCTTTGCCTGCCTGTCCCCATCCTTCCCACCCTCAAATGGTGTTTGGTGAGTGAGAGGAAAGACTTTGTCTCTCCCAGTCATTGCTGTGTCCCCAGAGCTTAGAGCTCCACCTGAAACATAAGTGGACCTCCGAGAATGATTGTGGTGTGAATAAAGTGGATGAATGACGGAGTAAAGAGTATATGGATGGACACATGGCCTTGAAATCGAAATGGAAGACGCTGGGACCATGATGCATTGGAGGCGTGCGCTGACCCGTCATTGAATCCTTTGGGTTTTGTTTTGTTTTGTTTTGTTTTTGAGACAAGCTCTCACTAGGTAGCCCAGGCTGTCCTTGAACTCACAGTAATCCTCCTGCCTCAGCCTCCCGAGTGTTGGGATTACAGGTGTGCACCACCACGCCCAGCCTCAATAATTTGTGTGTGGGGGGGGACTAAGGATCAAATCTAAGGCTGCTGTCTGCTGAGCTACACCCTTAGTCCTTCTTATTTAGTTGAAACTGGGTCTCCCTAGGTTGTACTGGCTGGCTTCCGACTTGCAATCCTCCTGCCTCAGCCTCCCAAACAGTTGGGATTACAGGCATGCATGATCACACTGGTATATTCAGTAAGTATTTATGCACCAGGTGCTGCAGACAGAACCCGGAGATGCATAAATAAAACATAAAGGAGTTTTTAAAGAACCCGCTATTTTAATTAAAGGCCTTACAACAATGCTCTAAAGTAGATGCTAAAGCCAGGTGTAGTGGTACATGCTGTAGTCCCAGCCCTCTGGAGGCTGAGGCAGGAGGGTAACAAACAAAACCACTAAAGTAGGTGCTACTCTTGTCTCTCCTGGGGGATGAGGAAAGTGAGACTTCGAGACACTGGCCCTCCACGCGGCTGCGAGGTGCAGCGCAGGTATTTACCTTAGCATCTCTTTTTCAGATGTAAACGCAATTGTTTAGATGTAACCTGCTTGTGCTGCTCTAGAGCTCTGGCCTCAAGTGATCCTCCTCCCTCAGATATAAAAATGTTAAGCATGAGCAGGGCATGGAGGCACAGGACTGTGATTCCAGAACTCTGGGTGGCTGAGACAGGAGGATTACGAATTTGAGCCCAGCTGGACAACAGTGAAACTTTATCTCAAAATAAAATATTAAAAAGGGGCTGGGGATATAACTCAGGGCAAATGTCCTGGGTTTAATCCCTAGTACCAAAAAGCAAAACAAACAAACAAACCAGTACAAGTATGGCACACTGGAGGCTGAGGCAGGAGGATCACTGCAAGTTCAAGGCCAGCCTGGGCTACAAAGGGAGTCCAAGTCCAGCCTGAACTACATAGACCCTGTCTCAAAACAAACAAACAAAATACCTTTTAGAAAGCGTTATCTCATGGATTAAGACATTAGATTTATAATCATAAACAAAATCTTACCTTTTTTTTTAGACAGGGTAGTTCAGTTCAGGAAGAATTCTTTTGGATTTGCATACTGTTTTGGAAACACACTGCACCCATTCCTTTGTTCTGAAAGTTTTTGCTCAGTGTTATGTTTTGAGATTTGTCTAGAAATGGCTGAGTTTTCGTGATTGTACAGTGTTCTAAAATCGGCGACCAGTACCTTTACCTGTTTTCTCTGGAAGGGGCAGGGAGCCGTTTCCTGACGTCTGCTGTCGCCGCGAGGCTGTGCCACGCCCCGGGGAGCAGGGTGTCTTGCGGGTTTCTGTCCCGAGAGGCGCGGCCGTCTCTCTGGTGCTGCGTGTTCCGCTTTCCGAGCTGCGTTTCAAGGGTCGCCCCAGTCGCGTTCTCACCGAGTCTGTAATAAAGTTTCGGTCACAGGTCCTCGCCTGCGCTTGATGCTTTCAATTTCATCATTTCCGGTCACTGGTGGTTTTAATTTGCAGCCTTGACTGTTAATTAATCACTCTGGACATTTGGGGGGGGCACACCCATGTTTTTCCCCTCTGTGAAATTCTCATTCCAGTATTTTGTCTTTTTTTTTTTTTTTGGTACTGGGAATTGAACTCAGGACCTTGTGCTTGCCAGGCAGGTGCTGTACTGCTGAGCTAAATCCCCAGCATTTTGGCCACATTGGACTCTATTCAAGAATTCTTTGTCTTTTTCTTACTGATTTGTGGGAATTCCACTAGGGGTGGTGGCACATGCCTGTAATCCCAGCACTCGGGAGGCTGAGACAGGAAGATCATTGCAAGGTCGAGACCAGCCTAGGCTACAAAGTGAACCCCAGGCCAGCCTGAATTGCATAGCAGATTCTGTTTCAAAAAGACAGGGAAAAAAAATTCCACTGTGGAAATTCCTTATAATACACTGGAGACTGTCCTGGTAACTGTAAGTGTGGACTTTTCTCCCAGGTATTAACTTATCTTTTCCGTTTCTTTGTGGTATCCTCTGAAATAATTGTATTTATCAACTTACTGTATTTTAATGTAGTTCTATCAGTTTTTTTTCCTTTATGATTTGTGTCTTTTGTGTTATATATAAAAAGTCATCTTATGACTCAAACTTATAAAATATAATCCTGGCCAGGTGTGGTGGTGCCCACCTGTCATTCCAGCATGTGGGAGGCTAAGGCAGGAGGATTGCCATGAGTTTGAAGTCAGCCTGGGCTGCATACTGAGTTCAAGGCTAGCGCAAACTGCATATGGAGACTCTATCTGAAAAAAAAAATCTATCTATCATCTATCTGTATAATATGTGGCTGAGGATTTAGCTCAGGGGCACAAACACCTGCCTGGCAAGCGTGAGGTCGTGAGTTCCACCTCCAGTACCGGGGTCGGGGGGGAATACGATCTCTCTCTACATGTATAATATATAGTTTGGTTTTATCTGCTAAACATTTGCTTTTTATGTTTAACTCTTTAATTGTCCTGCATCGATTTCAGTTTTGAGGTTCATATATTATAAAATATATTAAAATATAATTTGTTCATATATTATAAAGTTAATCTTTTAGAAGAGATTTTTATGTTTGGTATGAGGCAGGGGTCAGAATTTCTTCCCTGCTGGGTAACTCACTACCCACGGACTAATAAGTTCGATTTTATCGTAATGGAAATGTCCACGTCAGGGCTCTGTATTCTCATGGGCTTCTCTTTTCTGTACATCAGTTGCACACTGTCTCAGGAACCTGAGTCATAAGGCGATATTTAATATTTGGCAGGGACGTTTCTCCTGCCTTGTTTTCCCCGGGAGTTTCCTTGCCTCTTCTTGGCCATTTGCTCTGCTGTAAAAACTTTAGAGTCAGCTTGTTAAATTCTTTAAAAACCCCACTTCGACAGGGTGATCCCGTTTTGGCAAATCGTGTTTTCTAGGGTTTATCCCACTCGATCTTTTCAAATTCATTGGCATAAGTTCTTCATAGTGTTGTCATAACCTTTGACTTCACTGCATTGGTTCTGTCCCACTTTTTCCTGGTGTTTGAGGGGAATCATTGTCCATTTTACTGGATGTTAAAGAGCCCATTCTTAAAGGTGGTGATCTTTTGTTTTGTTTTGTTTTGTCTTTTTGAGACAAGATCTCGCTATGCAATCCAGACTGGTCTTGAGCTCATTTTGTAGCCCAAACTGGTCTCAAATTTGCAAAGATCCTCCTGCCTCAACCTCCCAGGTGCTGGGATTACCGGTGTGCTCCACCACGCCAGACTAATTCTTTTGTGTCTCTGTTTTCTCTGTTAACTTCTGCCTCAGAAGTATCTCATTATTTCCCTCCTTTGCTTGTTTTGAGACCATATTGCTGCTATTTTTCTGACTTCTTATGTTGAATTCTTGAAAAAATCCATTCTTTATTCTTTTCAAAGGTCAGCATTTAAGACTTCAGTTTCCCTGTAACTTCTCTAGGTACACTTCTGCGAAGTCTGGTTCAGAGGTCAAGGCCTCAGTGGTTCTCGGATTTTTCCTTAGAACCTAACTAATAATTGTAGAAACCCTGCAGTTTCGGGGAAATCGCAAATACGATCCGCAATTTGTGTTTTTGGCCGGAGGTTTGAGAGTAGCCAATCCGAGAGCGCTGTTCAGGTCTCCTTGCTGCTGATTGGCTGATTGTAACCCATCTGGGCAGATGCGCCACGGAGCATAACCGTTGTGCTACTTCCTGTAGCTATCTTAAGTGTTCTCAGCTTTGTGCTTCGATCTCTAAGATGCTGCCAGAACTCCCTGCACCTTCTAAGTCTCTGTGCATACAGTATTTTGTTACATCAAGTTACTGTGGGAGACCTAGCATATTTGGGATTTACACTATAAAAATAGGCATTTGTTGGCATTTTTCTGACCATATCTAAAATTCATGGTTTTTCACAATTCAAGGCTGCTCTAGGAATGAAACCCTGCAAGTCTGGGGGGCCCACCGTGTCCCATAGGGTAGTGAACCCTACTAATTGTTGTTGAGTTATGATTTCCAAATTCAGCCTGGTGTAGTGGCGTGTGCCTGTAATTCCAGCACTCCGGAGGCTGAGGCAGGAGGAGTGCTGCAAGTTTGAGGCCAGCCTGGGCTAGTGAGACCCTGTATCAAAAAAAAAAAAATTCAATAAAGATTTCTTCTGGAACCCTCACTTTTTCAGGAATGTGTTTCAAACTTTCCAAATGTGTGGGATTTCTGTAGTAATTTTTCACTAGTGAATTCTAGTATTTTTAGTCAGAGGATATGGGATGAGAGGTATTTCAAACAGAATAAAAGGTTTGCTTTATTCTTCTGATCAAAACCCCAAAATCAAATTTTTTACCCCACAAGCATACTTGTTAAGTAACATTGTTAGAATATCAGGAAAGGGAAAAAACTCCAACTTCCAGCTGGGTGTTCCCCCTGGAGCGGGGCAGAGGGAAAAGAGACCCTAAAGGCGAGTGGGATGTTAGCATTATCTGTGATTTTTTTCTTTGAAGAATTATGTAAAGAACCTCATCGTGATTCCCCACACCTGCAACCCCAGCCCTCAGAGGCGAAGGCTGGGACTGCCTTTGAGCCCAGCCTGACTACATCGTGTGTTTGAAGCCAGCCTGAGCTACACACTAAGACCCTGTTTCAAAAACAAAAACAAAACCCCAACCCCCCCCAAACTTACAGAAACTCTCCTGCCTCAGCCTCCCAAGTGCTGGATTACCACCACACTCGGCCAGCATTCACACTTTAAAACCAAATGAAACACATCTGGCCAAGGAGTTTCAGATAAAGCCTCACGGATGTCCACTGAATTGGTTTCAGATTTCTCTTTATACAGTTTTGATGTGGTTGTCCTGTTCTGCATTCCCCAGGTGAGGCTCAAATGATATTCCTGCCCCAGCCTCCTGAGTAGTTGGAACTGCCGTTGCTTCCGCCCTGCCAAGAAATGTGTGTGTGTGTGTGTGTGTGTGTGTGTGTGTATTTTTTTTTTTTTGAGACAGTCTCACTATGGAGCCCAATCTGGTCTCGAACTCATAGTGATCCTCCTGCGTCAGCCTCGTGAATGCTGGATATTATAGGTGTGCACCACCATGCCTGGTTTATACTGTTTTTTTCCCCTAGAGTGTGAGTACATTTTCAAGGGGACTCTGTGCATATCCCCTCCCCACCAGTGCTGGGGCTCACATGAGCTGGGCAGGTGCTATGCAATTTAACATGTTTTTCAGTTCTGTTACCAAAAATATTTTTTAAAAGATTTAATTCATTCCAAGTACCTATTTTTTTTTCTTTTCTTTTCATTTTTTTGCTGTTAGTTACTGTTGTAGTCAGGGGTTGCAGGGAGAAAGATTACAATCAGGACACAGAATTTATGATATTATTTACTATGGTTACCCAGTGTTAGACACAAGAAAGTGCAGGAAATCTGTCCACAACACCGAAGTCTGTGCTGGGAAGGCCCAAAGGCCAGCAGTGGAAGCTAGAAAGTCCATGCCAGCAGGATGCAGGATCTGTGCTAGTAACTTGAGGGTTTTATAGTGGAACTGACAAGCGACGCTCAAATAAGGACCAGGGCTCTCTGAAAAGTACCACTGCCATCCTCAGCGAAGACGAAGTCCCGCGTTCCTCCAACGATGAGAACAGTCAAGTACATGCCAGGAAGCCAGCGTGACAACTTCTCCTGGAGTTTGAACAGCAACCATCTTCCCCTCCGGAGCCAGGAAGCGATGCTCAACGTAAGGACCAGAGCTCCCCAAAGCGAACCGCAGCTACTCTCAGCGACGAGGTCCCAAGCTCCTCTGATGATAATGGCCAAAGTCACACTGGAGAGCCAGCCTGACAAGCTCCTCCAGGAGAACCAATGGCTCCAAACAGCAGCACTTAGGAGAACCCACAATGCCTCTGTTCTTCCTCTCCATGTCTCTTTTTATGCTGGTGACTTTCCTCAGGTGGGTCATCTAAACACAGCACCATGCTGATTTAATTCAGCTGGTGTTAAGTTGACCACCAGTTTTTAATCCATAACAGTTGCCATCGTAAAAATTTTTTATTAGTCTATTTTACAGTACATAATGGTTATATTCATTGTGGGAACGGGTACATGTACATAACACATCTCAAATCCTCTTTTTCCCTTTCTTCCCTCCACCCTTTTTCCCAGCATCAGATTAATTTATTTATAGTCCTCATAAAGTTAACTATCACATATACAGATTAACAGTCAGACTACCAGGCCAAAAAACAAATGAGACACATAAAATAATTAGACAAAATAAATCAAGGTACACTTTTAGATGTTATCCAGGCTGGATTACAATAACTTTTTTTCTCTTTTTCCTATTGTCTTTTATTTTGCACTTTGTTTATATATTGAGGTTCTCATACAAAAAACAATGTGATATTTCAGCTCGTGTGTGTATGATTTATTTCGCTTAACATTATGGTCTCATGGTTCATTTTCCTACAAATGACTCAAGTTTAACCTTCTTTAGGGCAGAGTAGTACTCCATTCCAAGTGCCCAAATTTTCTGCTGGCCTGCATAGGTAGAGAAAGCAAGCAAGGGCCCAGGGATTTAGAACATCCCAATTCCGAAGCATTCTGAGCCTCTACACATTCCAAGAACAGAGGCCTCTGCCAGGACAGAGCTGGAAAAATGCTCTCTGTATTACTGGGCTCTGAAAAAGCAAGAGTAAGTACACTTCACCGTGGCGACTTCACAGCCACCTGCTGCTTATTGGCTGAAAACTGCTGTGTCTTCGATGGTGGTCACTAGTCAGATACGCTTCCTTAAATTTAATGAAAACGAAATAACACTAACAATTCTGTCTCTTGCTTAAATTTTTTGATATTTTTGATACAAAGTCTCTGTTGGAGTCAGGGGTTTGCAAGGAAAATGAGACAACCCAGGACATATAACTTATAGTATTATTTTGTGATAGTCATCTAAGAGTTAAATATAAAAGTGCAGGAAATCTGTCCATACACTAAAGACCTAGAGACTCCAGCTGAGGGCCTGGATCCCATGGCAATGTCCTGCATGAATCCAGCTGAAGACCCAGAGCCCATGACAATGCCTCCCACGAGTCCAGCTGGAGGCCTAGAGCCCATGACGCTGACTCATGCTAGTCTGTTCCATGGATCTGTGCTGGGAAGGCACAAAGGTCAGCAGGACAAAGCATCCGTGCCCGCAGGCTGAGGGTTCTGCACTAGTCAAGAATCGATGCTCCAAATAAGGACCAGGGCTCCCTGGAGAAGTACCACAGTCACCCTCAGCGACAGTGAGGTCCCGAGCTCCTCCAATGATGAGAACAGTCAAATTCACATCAGGAAGCCAGCGTGACAACTTCTCCTGGAGATTAAACAGCACACATCTGCCCCTCCGGAGCCAGGAAGCGATGCTCGATGTAAGGACCAGAGCTCCTCAAAGTGAACCGCAGCCACTCTCAGCGACAAGGTCCTGAGCTCCTCCAGTGGTAACAGCCCAGTTCATGTCAGGGAGGCCAGCATGACACGCTCCTCCAGGAGAACCAACAGCTCCAAATAACAACGCTGCCTCTCCAGGTCTCCCTTTCATGCTGGCAGCGGTCCTCAGGGGGCCATCTACACGCAGCACCACACTGATCCAGTTCAGCTGGTGTTACAAGTTGACCACCAGTTATCTACCCACCACAGTCTCACTATGGGCTATGGAGACGCAGGCACCATGGAAACTCTGATCTTAGGGCTGAGGCCTCAGTTTACCTGCCTGTCAAATGGGGATAATAGTAACACTGAGAGCGTTTGGTTTTGAGGATTGAGGGAAAAACACATAAAGATCTGCCTTTGCCCAGCACCTGATGTATAATAAAGCACATTTAATGGTTCCTAAATAGGAAAACCATTCTGTGGCCCTACTCAGTCCTAGGCCGTGCTGGCCTCAAACTCACGGTGATCCTTCTGCCTCAGCCTCCCAAGAGCCGAGATTATAGGTTTGTGCCATCATACCTGGCTTATGGGTTTATATTTAAATTAATGAAAATGAAATAGGTAATGCTAACAATTCCATCCCTCAGTAGCACTGGCCCCATCTCAAGGGCCCCCTTGTCATTTGTGGCCAGTTCCTCCCACCTTGGATGGTGCGAATTATTTGATATCTGCATAGATGTGGAAAGTGCTGGTGCCACCACGATCTGAAACATGATGTAGAGGTTTGTTTGTTTCTTTGGAGACAAAGTCTTGCTCTGTAGTCCAGGCTGGCCTCAAACTCACAGCAACCCTCCTGCCTCAGCCTCCCGGGTGCTGGGATGACAGGCATGCAGCATTGCGCCCTGCACTGATGTGGGCGTTTTTACCCTTTTGGGTTTCTCCTGATGGAAGGCCTCTCTGTCTCTTACGCACTCAGAGCAGCCCAGCCGGTAAGCTGTAAGCTGCAGGGCGGAGAGTGCACCCACACTCCTCCCTGCATCTCCCCACCCTGCAGGGCGGCCCCCGAGACCCCACAGAGCAGCCCAAGTTCTGACCACACTGGGCCCAGAGCCGCTTGAGAAGCCCTGTCCTGCAGGCTGACGGGCCACGCCTTTGTGGGGCCGTAACAAGGTTATTTATGGCGATGCAGAAGATGAAAGGTCTGATGGGAAAGGGGAGCCGAGGCTGGGAGCAGGTCCCTCCTTCTAGCAGTGGCTCTCTCAAGAGGATAAATCACCTGGGACCATTAACCCTTCAGGAATTGCCTCGTAAACCTCCCCGCAAGCTCACGAGGCGCCTTCCCCCCAACAGCCTTAGTGGCTCGGGCCACAGCCTTTCCCAAGCCACCCACTGGCCACGGTTTAACCCTCCCGTGTCCTTGCCTGACACTGAACCAGAAAATCCCTTTCAAAGTCATCCTGTCAGTCCTCGACCAGGACGGAAGGGCCCTGAGGACACAGGACCAGGAGAGTCCCAAGCAAATGTGGACAGAGGAGCCACTTTGGGGACAAGCACTGTGTGGGACAGCGTAGGGCTGTGGAATTGTCTTCTTATTTAGGAATTATTGATTGTGGGCTTTTTTTGTATCAGGACTTGAACTCAGGACCTTGCACTTGCCAGGCAGGTGCTGTGTTGCTGAGCTATATCCCCAGCCTCATTTTGTGTTTTATTATTTGCCAGGTGCTGGGCAAAGACACATCTTCACGTGTTTTCTCCTTTAGTCCTCGCCACCAATTGTACTTGGTGTTATCCCCATTTGACAGGTGAGTAAACTGAGGCTCAGGTTTTAAAGGTTACAGCCTCCATGGTACCTGTGTCTCCACAGCCTATGCTCATAGCTGCTGTATTTCTCGTTCCTCATCTTTCTTAATCTACCTTGCACACAAAGAGGGATTTCTGAGGCTTCTAGAAGTGTCCCACGAGAAGGGATTCTGGGGAACAAGCGCACTGTTTTTTGTTTTTGTTTTTTTTTGGTACTGGGGATCGAACTCACAACCTCACACTTGCCAGGCAGGCCCTTAGGCCACTGCGCTAAACCCCCGGCTTAAACACACTGTTCTTACTAACTGAGGCGGTCGGCAAATGGCCAGGGCAGCCAAACTTGCCACTACCGTGTCTGCACCTTCAAAAGTCAGGCCCGACTTTCTTGATGCGTCTGAAACCTTTCACTGGCAAAGGCCAAGTGGGAAGGAAGGTCAGTAAATCACTCGGACACCAACATTGGCCAAGGCTGTCCGACCCGGACCTGCTCGCCCAGGGAAACAGGACGAGGGGGGCTGCCCTGCCCAAGTCAGGGGACATCAGGGGACGCCAGAGCGCAGCACACCTGTGACCCAAAGGAGACAGCTGCATGCGGCGTCTCCGAAGTTCTCTTTCAAGGTGAGGTGCGTGAACGCTTCCCCTAACCCTCAGCCCCAGCCAATCGATCACTTTTATTGAGGGCTTACTATGTGCCAGGCGATGCTTTGGGTGGAAGCACTGAGAAAGAGACAGGATCATTATCTCCGCCGGGGCGCAGGAAGCAGAGGTGTGGTGTGCCGGGCCGGGCCGGGCCAGGGGTCCTGTGCTGTGAGTGGGGGTGCCACTGACGCTGCACAGAAACAGCCTCTGCTCCCCGGTAAAGCATTGTGTGGCCCCAACTCTCCCGAGGTCTGGGGAGGGGAAACCGAGGAGAAAAGGTCCACACGTCCTAGGGAGCCCCCGCCCCAGGGCTGCAGGGCGCTGCGCAGGGCACACCGGCTCATGGTCAGCTTGCGGGCTATGGACTTCTGCTTATTTCATGCTGGACATGAACGAGACACGGACACCTGCTGAACGAATGAATGAACGAATGAATGAATGAATACAAAAGAGCACACATGCCAGCAATGTCTCATTCGAGTCTCAGGCTGTACCCCAAAGGGGTGTCTTCTGTGTTCAGTCTTAACAGGAGGGGTCCAAGTTTAACATCCCCCCACCCCTTACCGGGAATCAAACTCACGACCTCACGCTTGCCAGGCCGGCGCTGTGCCACTGAGCTACATTCCTGGCTCCAAGTTTAACTTCTTAGGGTGCCACCTTACCCCCTAATCTCCGGAACCAACAGTGACTTCCAGGGCTCCCTTGCAGTGACTTACATCCTCCATAGTACCAGGGTTTGTGACGATAGCCTCCTTTCTGCAGTGTCATTTCCCCCTTTTAAAAAAATTCATTTTGAGCCAGGCGTGGTGGTACATGCCTATCATCCTAGCACTCGGAGGCTGAGGCAGGAGGATTGCTGCAAGTTCCAAGCCAGCCCGGGCTACACAGTGAACTCCAGGCCCGCCTGAACTGCATAGGGAGACCCTGTCTCAAAAAAAAATTTCATACCCAGTAGGGCAAGGTGGCACAGGCTCATGACTGCCAGCTACTTGGGAGGCCGAGGCAGGACGATAAGTCTGAGTCCAGCCTGGGCAACCTGGTGACTTAGTGAGGCCTTGGCTCAAAATAAAGTAAATAGAAAGGGTTGGGGAGGCAGCTCATTGCTTTCATTACTAGAAGCCGTATACTCCGAATAAATAAAGGCGTTTCAGGAACAGCCTTAAAAACGACCTGGAACAAAAAGTTAATTAGTTCACGCTTGGAGGCGAACCCTCTGGGGCCTTTTCCCACAAGCCGGAGGCCCTGGGCTGGGACCGGAGGGTGAGGGCGGCGTGCAGGCCCGGCGGCCTTGACTGTGCCAGCAGGGCCCGGCCACAGAGCGCTTTCACGAGTCTGCCGGGCTGGGGCTCCCCATTGTATTTCCATTTTATGACATCTTTTTATATTCCAGAGGAGAGGATTCTGAATAAAAATGAGCCAGGCTTTTAGGGCTGCTTTTTATTCTTAGCATTTGGTAAAAACCGTCCTTAACGAGGTGGTAAGAGGCAGCCCCGTCCCATTGTGAAGGGGCCTGGGAGCTCGTAAACCGCTGAAAAGCCACCGGGGCAATTTATGGTCCTCGAGGCCTCCCCTTCCTGACACGCCACTTCCAGGGACCATCTTTACTTTTCGCTTCCTGCAATTTACACTCCCGAGCTGCTCTCCCCCATCCAAAGTAAGCCTGATAAAGGGTCAGCGTGGGGTTCCCCACATCAAACTGCCCGCCTCTGAGAGCCCCGGCCAGTCCACCCCAACGCCAGTCAGCTTTCCATGAGTTTGGAAGCATGTCTGGCTCCTAGAAATTGTTCGCCTGTGTCTCTCTTTGAGACAGGATCTCACCCTGTAGTTCAGGCTGGCTTCCAGTTCAAGGTGATCCTCCTGCCTCAGCCTCCTGAGTGCTGGGATCACAGGTGTGCGCCACCACGCCCAGTTGTATTTCTCTCTTTACTGGCAAGGAATTTAACAGGGATGATGGATGCCAGTGGGGAGGCAGGGAGGTAAGGACCCAAACCCAATCCAAGTGCTTGTGCTTTACAGCAGGAAGAAGACTTTCCAGACAGATCATGATATGGTTTGTCACGGGTCGGTACCCTTCCCGAGTTAGACCTCTGGTAAGGCCGAGGGACACCTCCAGCTCCCTGAAAGATGTGCCACCCATCAGTGATAAAACAAATGCTGTGGGACTCCCCTTAGAAAGAGTCCCCAAAATGGGCAAATTCATAGGACCACAGTGAGGACTCTGGTCACAGCAGCTGGGGTGCCCTCAGTGGTAGCACGCGTCTAGAGTGCGCATTGCAAAACCAAAGAAAGCTGAGTGTGGATTCTGTGTTCTCGCTGCAATAACAAAACCAAACCACAGCAATAAATCAGCACGGGGAGCGGGGCAGCCTGCAGGTTTCGTGTTGCCATCTGCGACTTGCAGGAAAAGGGAAACTCCCCGTGCCCATCACAGCTTCCTATTTGCCGGCAAATCCACTCCGGCCGCCTCCTTTTTCCAGAAAAGTGCGCGCACCACAGCGACAGGGGTGCTGGCCTTTGCTGCGGGGACTTAGTTAAACATGATCACGGAATACTCATGCTTGCTCTTCATGCTTATTACACTGTACTGGCAGCATTTCACAGAGGCCTCTGGTCTTCACAGGTCTCTCCCTGCCCCTTCATACTGGGGATTGAACCCAAGACCTTCACACTAAGCTACAGCTCTGGTCCATTTTATTTTATTTGATTTTATTTATTTTAATTAATTAAATTTTTTTAGACAAGGTCTTACTGTGTACCTTAGCCTGGCCCTGAACTCACCATGCAGTTCAGGGCAGCCTCAAACTTGCAGCGATCCTCCTGCCTCAGCCTCCCAAGTGCTGGGATCACAGGAATGTACCATCATTTTATTTTTTAATTTTTGGGATGGGGTCTTGCTATGTCAGTAAATTGCCCAGACTGGGCTCAATCTTTAGGTTTGCCTGTCTCAGCCTCCCAGAATGCCACCAAGCCTGGCTTTTCATTGGTCTTTTTGACTGAATACTATTTATATTTAACTTGAAAATAGATATTTATATTTCTTTCCAGGGGTTGTGTTTGAAAAAGAAAAGGAGAGGGTGGGGAAGAAAAGAAAAAGTATAGGTCTTTAAAAGATTTCTAGAATTTGTACGAATAAATAATTCCTCTGTGACCTGTGCATGTTTGGTTCCTGGGCTCTCTGAGGAGATACCATGGGGAAACCCCCTAAGGCCAGGGGTTGTAAGGTCAGAGGCCAAGTCCTGTTGTCACTGGTCAGTCACCATGCCAGATGTCCTTCTTAGTCAGGTGAACCTGGTGATACCTATGTCTCCGCCATATGAAATTATTGTTTATTTTCCTTGCAGTTGACGAGTATTTAACAAGATGTAAACTATGACCAGGTACTGAGAATGCACCACTGAATTTACCAGATAACCTGTGTGCAGCGGGGACAGCAGTTACCGTGCCCGTGACTGTAAGGGTCACACCACACCTCGGAGAGCTTTAAGTGGCCCATCTGTAATCACAGCCTCATGCAGCAGCTCAGGGATTTGAACCCTGGACAGTGAGTGTAACACTGTACCCCAGACCATCAAGGTTGCCGTGTGTGAGGGGTTGGCCCCAGCCACAGAGCCATCTGTGGAAGCCTGGGTATAGTGGTGCACACCTGTAATCTAAGCACTCTGGGAGGCTGAGACAGGAGGATCACAAGTTCAAGCTCAGCTTAACAAAAATTTTAAAAGGGTTGGGGGTGCATCTTAGGGTGAAGACCCTAGGTGCAACCCCAGTACCACAGATAGGCACCAGCTATAATGTGAATGAATCTTGGAAACATTCTGTTAAATGAAAGCAGCAAGGCACAGAAGGACCAACCACTGTATAAGTCCATTTACATGGAATATCTAGAGTAGGCAAAGTCGGAAGCAGAAATTAAGTGAGCCGTTTCCAGGGCCCAGGAAGGCTAGGAGATCGAGGGTGTTTGTTAACAAATTCTGTCTTGGGATGGGGAGAGTGAAAGGTTTTGAATTAGCGGTGCTGTCCTGCAGCTCTGTGAATGTATACCCTCCCCCGGTGTACACTTTGACAGGTGCTTTTGGGGGTGATGTTAAGAACTCCATCTTGCAGGCTGGCACTGCAGGTGGACCTGTAGCCCACGTGGTTACTTTGTAGAGCACCTTGTAGTGTACGAGATGATGGTGTCTGACTGTGTATCACTGCCAATTTGATTTATTGGTACCGGGGATTGAACTCATGACCTCGCACTTGCCAGGCAGGTGCTTACGGTGCTGAGCTAAATCCCCAGTCCCTGCCCATTTGCTTTTATTTTGTACTTCGCTATCTGTATTATAAGTCAGTGTAGGTTTATGTGTATAAAATTTGTTATTTGTATGATTTCATGGTAAACCCCAAATAAATACTTCCTTAGGTGAAAAAAATGGTTTTGGTGGATGGCTACGTCTCAATAAAAATTTAATGCCAAGCCAGGCATGGTGGTGCACGCCTATAATCCTAGCACTCAGGAGGCTGAGGCAGGAAGATTGCTGTGAGTTCAAGGTCAGCCTGGCTACATAGTGAGGGTCTCAAAAAATATATATACAGCCAGGATTGGGGTACCTTTCTTTCTCCCATTGTCCAGGCCATTGGGGAAGAAGGAAAAGCCACCACTCTTTGCTGCCTTTCAGCCCTCTGCAATTTGCCACCCTCTGTCACCTTCTCCCAGACGTCTTGTGCCACTTACCTTGGTGGCTGTCACCTGGCCTTCTCTGTACCCCTGTCCTGAGCACTCCCACCACAGCACTTCTCAGAGTGTAACTAAATTATTGGTACCACTTTAATCAGACGTTCGCCTCCCTAATTCCACCCCGTGCGTGCAGGGCTGGCTGTTCACAGAGCTCGCCTCGAGCTGCTGGAATGGTGCCAGGCGCACAGGAAGTGCTCAGTGAGCAGTGCTGGGCTGGGGTGGCGGTTGCTAAAGGACCAGGGCGGTGTGGCCCAGGGCCATCCCAGGACTGTGGCTGGG
>RJWT010018541.1:0-18773 GCA_004365215.1 Cuniculus paca
GGTCCGCTGGAGACTGAACCCAGGGCTCACACCTGCTAGGCGAGTGCACTGAACTGTGCTCCCCGCACACAGCCTAGGTGTTCACAAACCATCCAAGTGATCCTGACACTGAAGTCTTAGGACCACGAAGTCCACAAAGAATAAATCTGGGGATAAAAATAATTTAACCAGATACTCTTCAGAGGGTTGATGCTTACATGAAGAATTTGTATAAATTGATGGGCAAAGGACAGATAATCAAGTAGAAAAAGGAACAAAGCACATGAACAGCAATCAGAGAAGGGTAATCAAAATATGACAAGCAAATATTTCACCCATAGTCAGAGAAATGCAGAGTGTGCTTCATAGGAAAATTTTTGAAAAGCAAAGACACCAAAGGCTGGAGGGAAAGGGCACTCACACCACTGGTGGAAATGTAAACTGACACAACTTCTGTGGAAAGCAATCTGGCAATGTCTGTAAATCTGAACTTCTGCACACTACTCAACCCAGCAAACCTACTCCTGAGACTGTAGCTCCCTGAAATGAAAGCGCTCACAATATTTGTAGCAGCAAAACCAAAATCTAAGTGAATAGCTTTCACTGGGATACACCTGAAGAATTCTGGCATGGAATACAATGCAACCATTAAAAACAGAATTAGAGCAAAGGCTCATAACACTAGCTGTAGGAGAATCATTTGGAGGGCTTCTTAAAAGCCTTCTCCTCAGAGCTGCTCATTCAGTAGATCTACAGAAGTGTAAAAGAAAATTATGCTAAGCCAGGTGTGGTGGCACATGCCTGTAATCCCAGCACTTGGAAAGCTGAGACAGGAGGATCACTGTGAGTTTGCAGCCAGCCTGAACTACATGGCAAAACCCTGTCTCAAAATAAAAATAATATTAAATAAAACACATGGTAGGGAAAACCACCACACCCTCTTTTGAGTGTGAACATACCTGATACGAAGATACCGGAGATGGAAGATATGGGGAGAGTGCAGACTGGGCAAGCATCCTGCTGGAGGTGATGTTATAAGGGGCCGGGTAGAACCTGTAGGAAGGAACTTTATTCAGGAGTCACAAGAGATCACAAGGTCACAGCCTCCACTGTTAAAAGCAGTTGTTTGCCACTAAATTGATTTTAAAATTTAAAAATTGAGATGAGCTGGGCATGATAGCACATGCGTTTAATCCTAGCACTCGGGAGGCTGAGGCAGGAGGATCCCTGTGAGTTCGAGGTCAGCCTGGGCTACATAGAGACTTTAAGGCCTGCCTAAATTGCATAGCGAGACCTGGTCTCAAACACTCCCCCCACCCCAAAATTGAGATGAAACAGCCAAGTCCCTGGACATGAGCCGCTGTCATTTTCAGGTGCCCTAATTCTATGAAACATCCTTACCCATTCTGAAGAGCTGAGGCAGGGTCATAGGTTAAGGCCATACCGCCCTGTAAAGAAAGAACACAGCGTTCACCCTGCAAGCGCTAGGATGAGGACAGAAGCCAGCCCAGAATGCCAAAGCTGGGGCTGTATTTAGTTCCATTATTAAAGTCTGGCCAAGGCCCAGGACAGCTGCTGCAGAGCTCCCGGCGGAGCGGGCCGCCCTGCGCTCCGCCCACGCGGCGGCCACCTGAGCTGGGGAAGGAACCTGCGCTCATTTCTGCTCGACCCAGTTTCCTCTATACTCGCGTCCCTGCAGAGGGCCTCTTACCATGTCTCCGTTCCTCGGCCAGGCCCGTCCGTTTTGCACAAACTTTCCTTGGTTCTGTCGCTTCTTTGGCCCACCATCAGCAAATTTGCAGAGCAAGGGATCAGACGGGGCTGGCGGAATAGAGCAGAGGAAAGCTAAGTCCCAACCGATGCGGCGCTCCCCACCCCCACACCCCCACACCCCCACACCTCCACACCCCCACCCCGGGCTCTGGGCCCCACCAGTGCTTCACCTGGTACCCCAGGGGGCGTCTTAATGTATTTCCCATTAAACTGGGTGATGATGGCTTCGCACTTCTCTGTGGACTCCATCCTAAGGGGCACAAGACAGGTTAGACTCTGGCTTCTCTGAGAATCTGTACAAGGAGGAGGCCCTACAGATATTCTACAAGTGTTCCCAGCCCGCAAAAAGCTTATCATCTGTAGTGATAGACAGAATAAGGAATGCAGAAACGACTGAGTTAAAGTTTTTTGTTGGGACAAGAGGCGCAAGGAATCACAAGATCTGGATACCAGTGCCAGGTCGCCAGCCACCTGAATCGCCATCAGTAGCACACTCACAAACGCCCTCTGGGCTCATTCTTCGTTTGTTTGGTTTGGTTTTCTTGAGACAAAGGCTCACTATGCAGTTCAGGCTGGCCTTGAACTCAACTTTGTAGCCATGGCAGGCCTCTAACTGGGGCAGTCCTCCTTCCTCAGCCTCCCAAATGTTGGCATTACACATGTGAGACACTAACCCGGCTCATTCCTCATTTGTTTTAGAGACAACATCCATCTACCCAATCACACAGTGCTGTACAGATTAAATGAGTAATGCATATAAATGTGTTTTAAAAATCACAAGAGCCTGCATGCCTGCAATCCCAGTGTTCAGGAGGCTGAGGCAGGAGGACTGCCCTGTGTTCGAGGTCAGCCAAGGCTATATAGTTGAGTTCAAGGTCATCTTGCACTATATAGGGAGACCCTGTCTCAAAAAATATAAGGGTCTAAACAATTAAAAGGGCTTATTTAGGTTTGGAATAAGCAGAAATAACAAAAAAATACACAATATATTAGGTGCTTACTTAATACTCTTAAGAAAAATACACACCAGGCATGGTGGCTCACTCCTATAATCCCAGCACTGGGGAGGCTAAGGCTGGAGGATTGGTGCAAGTTCAAGGCCAGCCTGGTTTACAAAGTGAGCTCAAGGCCAGTTTGAACTGTATAGTGAAACCCTGTCTCAAAAAAACAAAAATATCAAGCACTGTGGCAAATACCTGTAATCCCAGCACTCGGGAGGCTGAGGCAGGAGGATGCAAATTCTATAGCCTGGGCTATAAAGTGATCTCAAAGCCAGCCTGAACTGCATAGCAAGACCCTGTCTTAAAAAAGAAAAGAAAAGAAAAGAAAAACATAAAAACAAAAGACAAATTTAAGACCAGCTTAGAGAATTTAGCAAGCATCTATCTCATAGGTAGGTAGGTAGATAGATAGATAAGAGGCTGAGGATGTAGCTTAGTGGTGACGGGCTTACCTAGAATGTCAGTTCAATGCCAGTACCAGAAGAAGAAAAAAACGCAGCAATTAAGAGGGCCTTATATATTGTATAATGTATAGTATCTTCTTTCATGTACTTCCATATGTAAAGTAAGCTCTATCTACTTCCATATGTAAAGTAAATATACACTGTATGTCAGTAACAGGGGAACCATTCCTCTCTAGGAGGCAACTTTCAAAAGGCCTCAAATAGAACATTCATTCATTCATTTAGAGACAGTCTCACTATGTAGTTCATGCTGGCCTTGAACTCAAGGGATCCTCCTGCCTCAGCTTTCCAAGTTCTGGCATTTCAGGTATGTACCACCATGCCCAGCCTTCTCTCAGTTTACTTCTTAACCATCTTAAAACTAACAACAGGTATTGAAAATTGAATTACAAATCCCTTTTGTAAGTGGTTTCCAATTATTTGCTTCTAATAAAGTTGAGGACTTCTGCAAATGATGACAATTTTTAAAAATTAATTTTGAGGCGCATGCCTATAATCCCAGCACTCCTGAGGCAAGAGAAGTACCATGAGTTTGAGGCCAGCCTGGGCTACATAGTGAGCTCAAGACCAGTTTAACTACGTAGCAAGACCCAGTCTCAAAAAAACAAAAATAGTAATTTTGATGATAGATCATCTTGGTTCTTGGTATACAATTCAGAAGGAATTCAAAGAATTCCCATTCTAACAAAACTCCTTCTTTTTTTTTTTTGTCTTTTTGGGTCTCATTATGCAGTTAAGGCTGGCTGTCCTCTCACTTTATAGCCCAGGTTGGTCTCGAATTTGCAACGATCCACCTGTGTCAGCCTCCCGAGTGCTGGGATTACAGGTGTGTGCCACCACACCCCACAATATTCTTATCTGTTTATTTATGTGAACAGCATGAAAACAAAAACCAGGAACAAAACTGGTATTAAACTCTGTCCTGTTATAGCAATAAATTATATTTACTTATTATTCTTTGGTTTTTGAGACAGGGTCTCGCTATGTAATTCAGGCTGGCACTGAACTCAATATGCAGCCCAGGCTGAGTTTGAAGTGTGGTGATCCTCCTGTCTCAGCCTCCTAAGTGCTAGAATTACAGGCATGTGCCACCTTACCTGGCCTACATGATATTTATTGATGGTTGCTTGATTTGATTTAAAAAATCTAAACAGAACTTCAGCATTTCCAATAAAATTTACTTTACATTAAATAATTTTGTATGAATAAATTTAAACTAAGAATTATAAAGATGATTCTCTTATGGGTCAATAGACATAGTCTAATGGCCATAGAGGGAAAAATTTTAGCTTAATACTTATTTGTGTTGGAGAGATATATAACAAGATGATCCATAGGGAGATTTTCAGACCTAAAAATATTTTATACTACAATTCTGTAGGGAAGTGGAATACAAACAGATCAAAAAGATGAGTAATGCTGGAAGAACAATGAGATGTATGGCTATTAAAAAAGAAGTGATCCATACAATTTTATTTTATTATAATTTTTGCTCTTTTTGAGACACAGTCTCATTATGCAGTTCAGACTGGCCTTGGCTCACTTTGTAGCCTCCTGCCTCAGCCTCCCAAGTGCTGGGATTACAGGAGTACACCACCACACCCAGCGATCCATACAATTTTAAATGGACACTTTTGTGTATCAAATTATATTTAAAGCTGAGTGTGGTGGCACAAGCCTGTAATTCTAGCACTTTGGGAGCTGAGGCAGGCGTACTGCAAGTTTGAGCCCAGCCTAGGCAATTTAGGGAAACACTGCCTCAAATAAAAATGTAATAAAAGGGCTGGGATGTGTGAAGGCACTGAGTTCAAACCCCAAACGTGATGACCACTAAGTATGGTGGCAACACACCTGTCATCCCAGCTACTCAGGAAGCTGAATCAGGAGGATCACAAGTTTCAGGTCAGCCTAGCAACTCAACAACATTCTGCCTCAGGGCCAGGGATATATCTCAGTGGCACAAGGCCTGCCTGGCAAGCACGAGGTCATGAGTTTGATTCCCAGTACAAAACAAACAAACAAACAAACAAAAACAATATTCTGCCTCAAAATGAAAAAAAAAATTTTTTTTCAGACAGGGTCTCCCTGTATAGTGTAGGCTGGCCTTAAACTCACTTATCTAGCCCATGCTGGCCTCAAACTCATGAGATACTCCTGCCTCAACCTCCCAAGTACTGGGATTCCAGGTGTGCACCACCACGCATAGCTCAAAATGAAATTTAAAAGGTCAGGAGCATAGCTCAGTGACTGTGTGAGGCCTTGGGTTCAATTGCCAGTCCAAAAAAAAGTGATGACCACAAGTCCAGGGACTTCTCTTGGTTATACCTAGATTTGCCAGCAGGTGGTGCTACCCAGGTTGACCCCACTAGAGCAGAGGACCTAATCTTTATTCCCAAATCCAAAAACACTCAGACTAAGGGAACATTCATGAACCAGATAAAATACTGTAAAACAAAAAGAGAGCTTCAGATTACAATCCAGTAGTTTTCAAGTTAAAAAAAAAAAAGGCAACAGAATCTCCTGTCAAATAAAATCTTTTTTTCTTTTCAGTACCCACGACCTTCTGCATGCTAGACAAACAGTCTATCTGTGAGAGACATCCCCAGCCCTTTTGATTTGAGACAAGGTCTCAGTAAATTGCTTAAGTTGGGCTTGAATTTGTGACCCTCCTGTCTCAGCTGTCTAGTAGCTGGGATTACAACAGGTACCACAAGCTGCAATTCCCTTTCTTATTTGTAAAATAGTATTTTGTTCAGTGAACAATGAATATTCACAGGGTTATTATAAAGATTAAATGAGATAAATGCTCAGTTAGCTATAAAAATATATAAATTATTTTATGTTGGTTGGGTCTGGATCAAAGGACAAACGCAAGTGTTGGTGAAAAGATAAAGATTTGGGGGCTGGAGCTGGGGTATATGTAAATCAGTGGTGCGGTGTTCGCCCACCATGTGTGAAGCTCGTGGTTTGATCCTCAGCACTGCAAAAGTAATAATGTAATGTTCAGCTGGGCATGGTGGCACACACCTGTAATCCTAGCACTTGGGAGGCTGAGGCAGGAGGATTGCCAGTAAAATGTAAATTAAAGTTTTTGTTTTTGTTTTTGTTTTTGTTTTGTATGGGGAATCAAACTCAGAACCTGACACCTGCCAGGTAGGTGCTGCACCACTAAGCTAAATCCCCGGCTCAATAGAGTAAGTTTTTGTCAAGTTTTGCTTTTGCAGTACAAAGGATTGAACCCAGGGCCTGTGCACTCGGCTATATTTTCAGTCCCTTTTTTTATTTTTTATTTTTAAGGATGATCTTGTGAAGTTGCTAGTTGCCCAGGGTGGGCTCAAACTTGCAATCCTCCTGCCTCAGCGTCCCTGAGGGCCAGGATCATAGGCACATGCCACTCTAGCAGGGGGCACAGATGTGGGGGGGGCACAGATGTCCTTGGTGGCTTCCTTAGTGACATTTTTATTAACCTCAGCACTTCCCACCCTTGCCACCCCGCACCTCGCAAAGCCGACTCCTCTGCTGGTCCCGTTGGTGTCTCGAAGGATCCGAGTGGAGATAACCTGGCCAAAGGGCTTCAGCATCCCCTCCAGTTCTTGCTCATCCATGGACAGTGGGAGGTTTGAGATGTATAAATTTGTGGGGTCCTGTTCTTGTTGCTATGAAAATAAAAATGAGCAATGAGGCTCACATCTCTTGCCCCCTTCCCACTCCTGCCCCTCATCTACAAAATGACATTTCAGAAGAGACCGTAGGGAGGGTCCCACAGGTGCCCAGAATCTTCACTTCCCCTCACACCCAGGCCACTGCCATGGGCTGCACACTGAGTCAGGAAGGAAGCAGAGCATCTCCTCCTGTTTCTAGTGCTGTGCAAACCACGCAAATCGCCTGCAGTGTCCGCCGAGAGCCAGGCGGAGTGGCCTCCCCAGCAGCTGCCCCAGCCCCACTCTCAGGGACAGCCTGGAGGCCTCCCCACCCCCTTTCTGGCCACCGCACAATCTTCTGAGTAGGAAGTCGTTGTTCCTGGAGGAAGGAAGGAAAGCAAGAAGGGAGGGGACGGGAAGGGCCAGATGAGCCGCTCACTGGCTCACCAGGAGGCTCCACTGCAGAAGGAGGGGGCAGCGCCTCCCCCGCCCCGTGCTGCGCGTAGGATCCAGGCGGCCACGCTGCCCTAGCCAGCGGTCACCAGCAGCCTTAACCCCTCTCTGCCTCTCCTCATAGGATTTCCTTTTTCTTAAATCCTCACAGAGAAGGACGGCTGGCAGGCCTGCCTCAACAGCTCTCTAAACGATATTCGTGATGGCTTCGAAAAGAGAAGACCTAAAAGAAGTGCAGAAAAGCTTCTAGTTTTCAGGAAGCCTAGCCGGAATAAATCTGTAAATAAGTAGCAGCCCCAGGCAGCTCTGAGAAGGGGGGCCAGTTTCCTTGCTTGCTGCGGTTTCCTCCCCTGGCAGCCCACTCCCTGCCTCTACAGGGACCGGTGCTGGGAAGCAGACAGCATTGTTCCGAACCTCTGAGTTGCACAACTGGCTTCTCAGAGAATGTTGCAAAACTGTCACAGCCTCTCTGGTAGGGAAGTGGGGCGGAGTGGAGCCAGCGAGGCAGCAGTGCTGCAAGAGGCCCTGTCACTCTCCCGCCTGCTGCAGCGTGGCCAGGAGCACAGCGGAACAAGGCCACCTGCCCAGGTCCCCCTCCTGCAGCCTGGGAGGCACAGGGGACGCTGGCTGGGCTGAGTGTGGCCAGATGTGGGGAGGCGCTGAGACAGCCTTGCCCCTGGTTCGGGGTCGCGCGGCCTCCAGAAGTGCCCTGGAACCCCAGGGACCAGGACGCAGAAGCTAAGCACAACCTCTCAGAGAAGCAGACATGAGACAGTGCCCTCACCTTTGCCATCTGTGCCTGCACACCACTGGCTTTCAGCGCCGTCACGGCCTTCTGCGCTGCCGAAGGGCTGTCGAAGTCCACAAAGCCATAGCCTGGAACAGGGAAACAGCGTCATGGGGAGGTGGGGGTGTGAGAGAGGCAGGAGGCTCAGGCTTTTCAGGAGGCAGGGGAAGAGTTATGATCCATGTAAGGGAAGAGGCAGGGAGAAAGAGAAAGTAAGAGGTTTCAGGCAGTTATCCTCGCACTCCTCAAAGCCTGAGGCTGGGTCTACTTAGTGGCCAACAGTGCCAAGGGCAAGGAGGGCCTTGTGTGCCCACCTCGCTCCCATCTCCTTGAAAACCTAGGCTTCGGGAACTCTGCTAATCCAGGCCCCCAGCACACACACTTCTGCCCTCTTCTCCGGACACTTCCCAGAGCTGATGACCTTCCCACCCGACCTGCAGCACTCTCTCCTCCTCCCATTGCTCCAGCTGCACCCTGAACTGCTCTAACACCCCTAAACTGTTCACCCTTGGAAAATAACACCTACCGACCGAGTCCCCTGCCACCTCTGCCAAAAGGCAATTACTTTGCTTTGTGAAATAGAAACAACCTCACCTACCCACCTCCACCACCCCCTCCAAAGAAATGAAGTCCAAAGTGAGCCCAGAGGACTCCAGGGAACTCTGCAGCCTTCTGGCCTTCAGGCCCCAAACAGCACTTTTGGCTCCAGCTGTTTGCCACCAGAAAATCTCAGTACCCACTGGGCTCTCAGGCCCAAACCTCCGAGCCCCCTCCCTAGCCACGCACTCAGGACTCTGAGCAGCAAAAGATGGAGGCCAGGGGGCCACTCTCCTGCTCTCTCCACCACCCTGGACAGCTCTTCTCTTACCTTTGCATTTGTTTGTGGTCTTGTCCAGTATGGCCTTAGTAGAGACAATCTTGCCATATCTAAGGGAAAGGAAAATGCAAGACAATGATCTGGGGCGGGGAGCAAGAATAGGACAAAGACTAAGACAAAGACATCTGGAGGAATCCATGCCTCCCTCTGTGCCCCACAGGATCATGTTTCCTACTCAAATTCAAAAAAAGAAAAAGAAATAAATTAAAAGTGTCACCCGGAAGCAGGCATAGTGGCACACACCTGTAATCTCAGGACTCCTGGAGACTGAGGCAGTAGGAGTGCAAAGTTGAGCCCAGCCTCAGCAACTTAGTAAGACCCTGTCTCAGGAGTGGGCTGGGGATTTAGCTCCGTGGCTTAAGCGCCTGCCTGGCATACGTGAGGTCATGAGTTCGATCCCTGGCACAAAAAAAAAAGGAATGCAGGCTGTGGAGGTAGCTCAGTGCTAAGGCCCTGAGTTCAATCATCAGTCCCCAAAAAAAGATTAGAAACCTGTTATAAACCTGTTCCCACCAAGGAAACGACAGGGGGGTGAAGTAACTATAGTGCTTGCAGCACCAACACATTCCTTTCTTCCACTAGGACTCAGGCATCTGCTGGAAAGTGAGGACTTTTTGGACAGAAGCTTGGCACTGGCCACACTGCAGAGCGTGTAAGGGCAGCGCTCTAGCTGGCATTCTCTGAAGCTTAAAAATAACTCCTGACATTACTTATCTGCTTTTGTACAAACACCATTCCTCCTCAAAATCTTTGGACATTTCTCTCTCTGCCACCCCATTCCCATTCTCCGATGGACCCTCTACTGGAAAGTCAACCTCAGTCACTCCTTTGGTTCAAAGGCCAAGGTGTGGCGATGCACACCTGTAATCCCAGCACTTGGGAGGCTGAGGCAGGAAGGTTGCTGCAAGATCAAGGCCATCCTGGGCTACCTAGTAAGTTTAAGGCCAGCCTGAACTGCATAGTGAGATCCTGTCTCAAAAAGCCAAACAAATAAATAAATAAATAAATAAATAAATAGATAGATAGATAAATAAATCACTGGGAATACAAAATGAACTGATGAATACAAAGCACTAATTTTTTTTTTTTTTTTTTGCAGCACCAGGGATCAAACTCACTACCTTGCACTTGCCAGGCAGGCACTTACGCAGCTGAGCCAAATCCCCAGCCCTTCAAAGCACTAATTTTTTACCAAATGGTAACCACCTAAAAAATCTAATTATTATTACTATTATAATATTCAAGGACCCTCAACTTTACCCTACTGCAAATGGCTTACTCCCCTGCCTTATCATATTCTTTTTTGGGGGTGGAGTTGAGACAAGGTCTCACTATGCACTTCAGGCTGGCCTTGAACTCACTATGCAGGCCAGCGTGGCCTCGAATTTGTAGTGATTCTTCTGCCTCAGCCTCTCGAGTGCTGGGATTACAGGTAACCGCCATCACGCTCAGCCCTCCTAACCATAGTCTAAAACTTTGAATTTTCATTGTCAAAATATGATTGTGTCTTTGAGGTGGAATAGGAACGCCACCAGGGGGAAGAGGAGTATTAAAAGGCCACGGTGTGGTGATACACACCTATACTCACAGCACTCAGGAAGGCTGAGGCAGTAGGATCACAAGTTTCAGCCCAGTCTGGGCAACTTAGTGACTCAGTGAGACCTTATCTCAAAATAAAAAATAAAAATGGGCTGGGGATGTATTTCAATGTGAAGGCCCTGGCTTCTATTCCCAACACCACAAAAATAATAAATAAATATGAAACATTTTTTTAAGGGCCAGGGTTACAGCTCAGTGCACAAGGCGTTGGATTCAAGTTCCAGAATCACAGAAAAAGAAAATGAAAGAAAAAAAAAAACAAAAGATAATCCCAAAGGCTATGTATAAACCTTCAGGACATGAACCAGTTTTTTGTTTTTAATTTTGGTAGCGGGGATTGAACTCACAACCTCTTACTTGCCAGGCCAGCGCTTATGCTGCTGAGCTAAGTGCCCAGCCCCAACCTGCACGCGTTTTGTATCTACCTAGCAATGCTATTCCAACATTCTTCAGTACCAACAAACACTCTTTGAACCCATTCTTGTAACTTCCATCTTGCTCCCATTAGTTAAACACATCTCTGATACATGTTCATTAACTATATTTGTAAAAGAGAAATGTTTTCCAGCCTTCTGAGCGTTCTGCTTTGGCTGCAGTCCGGCAGAGCCCCGCGGCTGGCCTTGCGGATGCCGGGCTGCGTGAGGGGTGCTCGGGAGAGAAAGCGTCCCCCCGCCCCCCGCCCCAGGAGGCTCAGTGACAGCGTTAAAGAGCAGCAGAGAAACCGCGAACAAAGTCAGAAGCGGGACAGCTAACTGAAGACAGTTGGCAGGGCTCCATTTGAGATCAATACCCCAAACAAGTATTTTTTCCCCATCGGTCCTCTTATCCCTAAAGAGCACACAATGACTGATTTGTTTTCACTCCTTGGTGGACTTTCATTGACATTTTCAGTGGAGCTTCTTGTGACCCAAAGGATTAGACAGAATAAGCCAAGCAATGCCCTGGAGCCTGGGGGAAAAGCACATTAAGAGGGGGTAGGGATGGATGTGGTGCTCTTAGCCCTTCAGGGCTACATGCTTGGATTCCTTCCCAAATTTAGGCAAGAGGAGGGACTGAGCAGTCTGACTCCAGGCCAGAGGACACACACGCGCTATCCCTATCAAGGCCCCAGGGTGGAGCTTGCTGTGGTCTAGCAGCCTGACACTGAGCTCACAATTTCCACTGCAGCTGGCAACAGCTGGGTCACTGCTGCTTCCTCCTTGGACGAAGGGGCCCCACCAAGAGAACCCGGAGTTCCAGCCCCAGACCACGCCCCTCCTTCCGGCCCACCAGAGTTCAGGATCCAGCAACTTTCATTTCCCTGACAACCCAGAAAAGACCACAGAAACAAAGGCAGGAAGTCGTTCGCACTGGAGAAACGCCCTTCCTACAGAGGCCCCGCCCACCGCCAGGCCCCGCCCACCGCCTCCCTGCTGCTTCTCCGCAGTCCCTGTGGGTCCCTTCTCCCACCGTCACCGAGCTCTGAGAATTCCACCCCTCCAGACACCGTTCAGCAGATCCAGGTTAACGTCTAAGACTACAGAGAAGTCAAATTGAGTTTCTTTGTTATCTTATCCTGTGATAGGATTTTTTTTTTTTTTTTTTTTGGTACAGGGGATCGAACTCACGACCTCGCACTTGCCAGGCAGGCACTTACGCAGGGGAGCTAAATCTCACCCCCCTTTTTTTTAGACACGGTCTCGCTATGTAGTCCAGGCTGGCCTAGAACTCATAGCAACCCTGCCTCAGTCTCCTGAGGGCTGGAATTACATGTGTGTGCCACCACAGCCAGCATGACAGAATTTTTAAAAAACATATTATGGTTTAGTACCAGAACCTAAGTGTAGAAACAATGGACCTAGATGGAAATGATTTTTTATTTATTTATTTATTTATTTATTCATTTAGGTGCCATGACCTCGCGCTTGCCAGGCAGACGCTCATGCCACTGAGCTAAATCCCCAGCCCGGATATGAAACTTTTCCCCCATAAACCAACACTTCTATTCCCAGCTCCCTGCACAGCGCTAGTCGTAAGTGTTCTATGTTTCGTTTACATCCTTCTAGCAAGGGAGGCTGGGGTGTAAAGTAGGGACCGGTCTGGTATTTACACCCAGCTTTAAGAGATGGAGTCTGTAGCCAGTGCCAGCAGAAACCCCTGTGATCTGCATGGACCAAGTCACTAACTCAGAGATGGGGATTTATAGAGTACCTCAAAAGCACCAAGCAACTACATTTTGGGGGTGAAATGTTCTGCCTCTCCTCTTCTGGGATTTGAAGCAGCTAGAACTTACACAACTTGTCTCAGGAATTAGTCACTTCAGACAATTATTTAATAATATCCACTTGGGGCACGTTGTATATCCTGTCACCCAGTAATTTTGCTCCTAGGCATACAACATGTATAAGTTCATAGCACACTGTTTATATTCATTCATATAAGTCACAAACTGGAAACAACTCAAATGTCCAGGAAAAGTAGAATGAGTAATTGTTACATTTATATGACGGAAATTTATAAAGCAATTAAGAATAAAGTTTTGCTGCATTCAACAACATGACTCAATCTCAAACACATTATTTAGCAAAAGAAGCCAGATAGATGAAAGAAAGAAAGAAAGAAAGAAAGAAAGAAAGAAAGAAAGAAAGAAAGAAAGACCAAGCAAGAGAGCCAGGTATGGCAGCATATGCCTGTAATCCCAGCACTTGGGAGGCTGAGGCAGGAGGATTGTTACGAGTTCGAGACCAGCCTGGGCTACAAAGTAAGCTCAAGGCCAGCCTGAACTGCATAGCAAGACCCTGTCTCAAAAAGACAGAGAGAGAGAGAGACCACAAAGAAGCCACATATAGAAAGGTATGGCTCTACCATCTTTCTTCACTAACATGAACACCACACCTGGCTCTACCATCTTTCTTCGCTAACATGAACAGTCCTTTGATTCACTGGGAGTTATGGCCAGCAATAGAAACTCCCCAAGTGCATCATTCCATTGGCTTCTCATTCCTTCTGTCCTTTCTGCCAGCTCTCACAGCCCTTCTGATCACCTCTACAGAGATCCTGAGCATTTCTAAGTACAGCAATCTTACCACGAAAGCTCTCAGTTTCCAGGAAATGCTAAATTTTACAAAGTCAGAAACTGGACTTCAAAGGCCAGCCCTTCATCAGACAAATACATAAAGGTTTTATATATTAGTGGCCAGAAGAAGAATTTTTTAAAGAGAGGATGCTAAGACACCTTGCAGCTGTGGGGCAGAAGCATCACACTGTCACACTTCCGCATAATGGCGTCTGGCAAGAAGCCAGCATCACAAGTCTGCGCTGCCCCGCAAGTCCATGTGCATCTAACAACTTACGGCTGACACAGCTTGACAAGGTCTTGGTCAGTCGTGCCTGGCTGCAATCCGCGGATGTACAGGTTGGTTTTGCTCAGCTGGTCATTCCCATTGCCCCCACTGCTGCTGTTGGGGGTGCTGCTGCTGGGACTAGGTGGTGCCATCTGCTGTGACAGTGACACATACGGCTGCAAGGAGACACGAGGAACAGAGGTCAGAAGGATGGGACATTTAGGTGTTGGAGACTGAGGGAAATCCTGCCTCCCTGGAAGAAAATGTTTCCAAATGTTAACAACAACAGGAACTCAACAGGAGGATAAAAAATTAAAAATAACAAATTAAAGGAATTCTGCCACAGAACAAAAAAAAAATGACTGTTCTGCCTGGCATGGTAATTCCAGCACTTGGGAGACTGAGGCAGGAGGATTGCCTTGAGTTCAAGGCCAGCCTGGCGTTTGTAGTGAGTTCAAGGCCAGCCTGAACTGCAAACTGAAACTCTGTCTCAAAAAGAAAAACATGCATACACACGCACACACACACCAAAAAAAAAAAAAAAAACCCTTTCTAGTGTAAACCTATCTGGTACCACTTCCCTGGAGTAATTAGCATCCAGAGATGAATGCTAATTTCATCTCCAGACTTTTTCTCCTGTCTCTCTTTTTGGTGGTGGTGGTAGTAGTAATGACTGGGATAGTAACAAAGGAAAAGGAAAAAATGACTCAAAAAAGATAGCCCTTCTGCCAGTAAAATCTTAATGTGAAATGTGCCTTATATTTCATACCTCTGACCCTTAGCAAATTTCATTGACTATTTTTTTGTTTTGTTTTGTTTTCTTTGTTTGGTACCGGGGGATGGAACTCATGACCTTGTGCTTGTCAGGCAGTTGCTTTGCCACTGAGCTAAGTCCCCAGTCCCCTCTTAGCAAATTTCAAAATAAAAGTCTGAAGATGTAACTTATTGGTAGAGTGCTTAATTGGCTTTTTTGGACTTTTTTTTCTTTTTTTGTATCAAGGATCGAACTTAAACCCTATGCTTACCAGGCAGCTGCTTGTGCCACTGAGCTATATCTCCTGGCCCTTGTTTTTGTTTGTTTGAGGCAGGGTCTCACTATGTAGCCCAGGCTGGCGTCAAATTTGTGGTGATCCTCCTGCGTCAGCCTAGCGTTACAAGTATGCACCACCGAGCTCAGCTAGACTTATTTCAACACTCCCCCCACTCTCTCACTCTACTCTGGTGAAGCAGAAGTAACAGAAATCTTAAATACTGACAATAACCAAACGAGAGCAAAGAGCTAAGTAAACACAGAAAGCAGCCTTTCACAGCATTTCATAGCCTTTGTTTCTCTCCCTTCTGCCGAAAGAATAGTTCTAAGTTCCTGGTTCCTAAGTTCTACCACGGGTAGACCAGTTGGAACGCAAGCATCTGAACTGAGTCCGATGAGAAGTCGCGGGCAGTCTCCGGCAGAAGACTGGTGCCGAGCTGGGGCTGCTGCTCGGTAGTGGAGAATACCCTTAACATGCAGGAAGACCTAGGTCAGACCCCCAGCACTGCAAAAAGCGAAACCAAACTGAAGCGCACCTAGCCTGAGTAGGAAGCGGGCTCCCCTGATATACACCGCGGCGGCACAGCCCTCCCCCCACCAGGGGCAGGCAGCACAAACCCGGGCTCAAGGAGTAACGGGTGATGCCTCGGGCCTGAACGCCCACGGCAGGGTGACAGCACCTCACGGGGACCGGGACGCCTCTACAAGCACCTGAAAGTTCATCCGCGTCTTAGAACAGAATAAGGAGCTCTGGTCTTCGAAGCTGAAGTCTGAACATGAGGCCAGTCGCTTGTGGAGAACACGGCGGGGACACGACCAGACCTGCTGAGGCGACTGTGTTCCCGCACTCCCCCACTCTTCAGCCTGGCTGGGGACTGTGTTTTCAGAAGGTTACAAGAGCTGGGAAGAAGATGCGAGTGAAACAGAACAGCGTCCTGAGCATTTCAAAGCTCGCAGCAGAGGCACTAACTGTTTGCCTCTCTTCCATGGCACAGTTGCTTCAGATAAAGGAAAAAGGAAAAAGAGAACGTATGCCTCCAGTTTATTTTACTCTATCTTGTTACTGAAACTTTTTAATTTATTTTTTGAGACAGGGCCTCACTCTGTAGCTCTCAGGCTGCCCTGTCGTCTGTAGCCCAGGACAGCCTCGAACTGGTGGCAATCTCACCTCAGCCTCCCAAGTGCTGGGATTATAGGCCTCCGCCACCACGTCAGCCCTGCCCTATTTTCTTTTTGTTTTTGTTTTTGTTTTTTGATTTATTTTCTCTGAGACAAGGTCTTGTTATGCAGCTCAGGCTGGTCTCCAACTCAGGGCAATCGTCCTGCCTCAGCTTCTTGAGGGCTGGACGACAGACGTGTGCCATCACGCCTGGCCAACCCTATTTTCAACATCTGATACTACTTCATTTTCATCAGAAATACAGAGCTCACACACCTAGAAAACCTCAAGAGACAGCAGCACCCTCTTTCCTCACCTCACACTACTTACTCAAAGACTACTCACATTGATGAGTAAGGATCTAGGTGTTTGCACTGGGGCTGGAATCCAAGACCTTTGCACTGAGTATATTCCCAGATCTTTTTTGTTTTGTTTTCATTTGGTTTTGGTTGGGAGGGGTGTTTTTTGTTGTTGTTGTTTTAGACAGAGCCTCACTATGTCATTCAGCGTGGCTTTAACTCTTGGCAATCCACCCCCCTCAGCCTCCCCAGTGCTGGGATTACAGGAATAAACCATAAATCTCTTAATTCCCCGTCTCTAAATTTTCTTCTAATTGTCTACTACCCACCACTTCTTCCCTTTTCTCTAGTCTTTTTCCTCTTGCTTCTTTCTTCCTTCCTCTTTCTCCTTCTTCTCTACCTTTGCTCAGGCTCACCGCTGAATGGCTGTTTTCAATAACTACCCTGGTTGTAATATTAAGGTTACTCACACCTTATTTTCTTTTATTTTTAAAAATATTTGTATTAGTACACTTTGCAGTATGCAATGGTTACACTCCTTGTGCGGAGCTGTACACATACATAACAAATCTTAATTCTTTTTCACTTCTTTCCCCTTCTTCCCATCCCCTCCGACTCTTGGTCCTCTTCTCTTCTGTAAAAGATCCATCTCCCTATTTCCTATTATCTACCTTTTTAATTTGTTCTTTATATTTATATTTTGTATTTCTCATATAAGAGAAACCATGCAATTTGTATGTTTGATTTACTTCACGTAACATTATGGTCTCAAGGTCCATTCATTTTCCTACAAATGACTCAAGTTTATCCTTTTTTTTCTTTTTTAGATTTCTGTTTAAGGTTTCTGCATGTATCTATTTATTGTTTAAAGTTTTATTTTATTTTTTACCAAATTCATTTTATTTCAAGGATAAAAAGGAAAAAAGAAGAAAAAAAAACTACAACAAAATTTCAAAACACATCAATGAGGGGCAACAATGGTATGTACATTGTGCACTGTCATCCCCAAATCCTTCACCCAGAGCGAATGACATGTGCATTCAGTTGTCCCAACAATAACAGCACAAATCTTTCTCTTCAGTGAACTCAGAGAAATCTGTAATATAACTATCTTAACTGTTTTTATATACATATACATATGCAGACACATATACATGTACATGTTTTTTCTTTCAACTTCTCACACTAATGAAACAATACAATGTTTACACATGTGTGTCTTATTTATTCCACTAATGAGTATGTTATCAAGTTGCACCCATTTACCTGTAAAAGTCTCCAGTTTATCCTTCTTTATGGCTGAGTAGTACTCCATTGTATATAAATACATTTTCTTTATCTATCTGTTGATGAACATATAGGCTTCTTCCAAGATTTTGTTATTATAGTGCTGCTATAAACATGGGTATGCATGTACCATTACAATATGACGTCTTTATTGAAATCTTTTGGGAATATACCTAGAAGAGAAATGGCTGAGTCGAATCCAATTTCAGAGTTTTTAGAGGACCCTCCAAACTGCTTTCCCTACTGGTTATACAAGTTTACATTCCAAAAAAAAAAAAAAGTTTACATTCCCACCAACAATGTAGAAGGGTTCCCTTTCCCCCAGCAGCCTCACCAGCATTTGTTAATACTTGATTTCCTGAGGATAACCATACTTTTTGGAGTAAGATGGACTGTCAGTGTTGTTTTAATTTGCCTTTCTCTAATACCAGTGATGTTGAACATTTTTTCATATATTTATTTATCATTTGTACTTCTTCTGAGGAGTGTCTATTTCACTTGCCCATTTTTTAATTTGGTCTCATTTTAGAAGACCTGGTTTTTTGAGTTCTTTATATATTCTAGATATTAGTTCTCTGTACCCAAGGAATAGCTGGTAAAAATTTTTTCCCATTCTGTAGGTTATCTTTTCACTCTGTTGGCTATATCCTGTTTATTTTTTATATATTTTTTCTTGTCTTTCTCAGACACGGTCTCACTATGCCATTCAGGCTGGCCTTGAGCTCACTTTGTAGCCCAGGCTGGTCTGAAATTCGAAATGATCCTCCTGTCTCAGCCTCCCGAGTGCTGGGATTACAGGGGTGAACTGCCACACCCGGCTGTACAGCTTTTTAATTTGATATGATCCCTTTGTTGAGTCTTGATGTTATTTCCGGTGCAGTAGGGATTCTGTTCACAAAGTCCTTGCCTACACCTATGTCTTTAAGAGTTTTACCTATTTTATCTTCCAACTGATTAAGTCACATCTTATTTTCAAGGGGGGCAGGCATGGTGGCACTCACGTGTAACCCAAGCTTCTCCAGAGGCTGAAGTAGGAGGATCGCAAATTTGAGGTTAGCCCAGACAAATTAGTGAGACATTATCTCAAAAATTTTTAAAAAG
>RJWT010018542.1:0-18808 GCA_004365215.1 Cuniculus paca
AGTGGAAGGCTCTGGGCAGAGAAAAGTTGCTCATGTTACAGCACCCAGGAAGTAGGAGAAGGGAGGAGTGGAAAAGGGAGATAAACCCACCCAGGTCACATCCCAATGACCTGTCTCTTCTGACAAGACCCTACCTCCTACCAAAAAGTCAGTTGTAGTGCCCGCATGACTTATTTAATCACCTTTCAAAAACCCCACCTTCGAGCACGAGGCCTTTGGGTTACATTCTTGATCTAAATTGTAACAGGCAAGTAACCCAAACTTCTTCACTTATTATACTTATTATGAAGATAGTAATAACAACTACATAGGAGGCTGCCATGAGGATTATTTGAGATAATGTATGTGAAGGATTTAGAACAGTGATTGGCGCATAGGATGTGCAATGAAAATATTTTATATTGTCATAATTGTCCAAACATATTAAGTTTGAGTTATTCATTTAATATATCTGGAGATGAGAGGTATGGAAATAAAACTGAAAGATATTCAACATTATGTTAATGATTAAACCTCAGGGAAGGAAGCAACTAACTAGGAAAGAGACAAGAAAAAGAGATATAAGATAAGAACACCAAATGTTTAGATTCTGGAAAGAAGAACCTAGGAACTGAAAAGGCTTTCATATATTCTGTTGTGTGACATTCTAAATTAATTTATGTTTTTCTTTTATTATTCTATATGCTCTGTAACTATCTAATGAATTTAATGGAGATACATGAAAATAGCAATACCTTTGTCTTATAAAATCTTTTATTTAAAGAATCTATTAAAAATATTACACATACCAACATGTGCCAAAGAAAACAGTATATCAGGATTGAGAACTGATTGATCAGTTTAGTTTACCACTAAATGGATTATTATCTGTCTTCTAAATAAATGTGCTTCTAGGATGACTGTGTTCTGAATTATAACGAAATACTCTTCGTAAGACAATTGAGGAAAGGTTGCTTCCTTCAGAATAAAGAGCAGAACAGTCCTAGAGTTAAAACACGAAAGAAATAGCAATCATGGCTTAATAATTCAACTCTAAATGAAGTACACTATGGGGAAAATTCCATTTCACATGACCGAATAAATAGTTCTTTTAAATTAATAATAATAAATAAAACCTGAGTTTTGGAATCAACTCAATCTTAATGCTAATTCTGGCTTTGTCGTCTTGGATAAGTACTTTCATGTCATGTAAAAGTAGACAATAACAGCTACTCCAGTTTGTTATTATGAGGCACAAGATCATATTGAATGTAATGTTCATAGCATGAAAACTACCACATGTTAGGTGTTTAATGCATTAAGGCATTACTAACCACTATACTAAGAGTGATGATCAGTGAGTCATGCAATTGATTTGCTAAAAATGGGAGCAGGTGGAATAATAAGCACTTGCAAATACAAGCAAAACAATAAGTTATATAGACCAACTGTAATGTGAGCTATAAGAAAAATTCATGAAGTACTAAAATAATGTTGGTCCTTGCACTGGAAAAGTGACAGCTGCAAAATATAGAATGCTTCATTAACAGAATAGCAACTATGAATTGATTAGAAATCAAGAAAGGATTCTCCATTGAGTCATAAAGAAAGATGAGGGAGATTGAGGACCAAACAAAATATATCCAACAAATATAAAATAGTTTCATTTATAAAATTTACTCTTATACATCTGATTAGATTGTGTGTACACATACTACATATTAGACAATTTTACTTTTTAAAATTCATTACTTTATCATGAACAGATTGATTTCTTTGACACTCTCAGGAACTGCTAGAAAAATTTTCTCCTTACAGCAAAGCATCCAATAAGCAATATAGAAATGCAATGAGAGTTGCCAGATACTCTTATTAAACTTTCCAGTCCTTCTGAGGTAAAAAAAGACCAGAAGTCATTCACTTTTGTGTCATCCAAAGTAGCAAACATTTTTGGAAATAAACGTGGCTTCACTTTGGTAATTCCAAGATGTTTCATGACCTGTAGGTATCACCAAAGGTGTATGATAACTTATTGTATCTTTTTGGAATTTTAAAACCAGTTGAAATAGGATTGCTATGCCAATTTTCATCTAATCCTACTGTGTGGAATAACAGATTTTCAGACTACAGATATAGTAATTATTAACATTTTGTCCCCTTGGGCCGATGATTGCCAGCTATTGTTTCAGTTCTCTCATTTCTCCTGATAAGGGATATCTCGGTTGGCTTGAATATGATCAGAGGGTTTTTAAGCATAAAATTTCCAAGGAGAACTCTAAATTAAATTTTCTTTTAAAGTTTTAGAATAGTTTTCATTGGCTTTTTTCTTAAGGGTTGCTATTTGAATTCTTTTCTTTCCTCCCAAGTCAGCCAACTAACTCTTGGCTTAGGCTAACATTTGTTTCCGTATCACTAAACTCTGATCTTGCCATTTCTAAAATTGCACACTTCCATTCATGAACACATGTGCACACACACACACATTCTGGACAATAGTTCAGTGTTCTAGAGCAGTTCATTTGTGTGATATTTCCCATCAGAGTCAGATGCTTCCTCTTTCTTACTGAAGGATTCCCTCAGGTAACATTTCTTCCATGAGAAAGGTTTGGATTTATTTATTTATTTATTTATCTATTTATTTATTTATTTTGTTAAGGTAGGGAGAAGCCACAGAACATATAATTAAGAGGATGAGAGTAAGATTTGTTCCAACCATATGCAAACCCACTGTCAATTTTTGGTAGAGAAAGTTGCTCATTTTTTAGTATTCTTCCTTTTTCTTTTTAATATGACTTAGGGACTCTCTAGTTGGGTCTGTAATATCTCATTTATAAGAAAGGATGGTTGGTTTGCTAACCACACAAGATATTATTTCAAGTCAACATTAATGTTCATGAATTCAGACTTTTGGAATAATATTAAAGAAGTTTTTAAACTTTTACCTCTAATTTGATTTTATAACTGTTCAAATCAGAGAATAAATTATTTCACAGAGAAAAATAGCACATATAGAACATTAACTTAGTATTTTATTGAATTATATAAATATTATACATGTATGCATATTATAACTATTCTTCAAAGAATATTTACACCGTTATAAAGAAATTGCATATTTTTATGTAAGTATTTTATTGAGAAGTATTTTAGTATTTAAGTATTTTAGTATAATTATCTATTTAAGTATTTTAGTATAATTTCCTGTAAAGCATTGCAGTATAACCAGATCATTATAATTAACTTAGACATTTTCGATTAAATGTAACAAAACATTTTAAACAGATCTTTGGTAAAAACAAAATGGACAAATTTAAATCTTTACTGAGATGATACTGAAAACTTTCCTCCCTTTTTGGATAAGAATGAATGAGGAAAGTTACAAAACATCTTCCTTTTGTCTACTGTTGTCTACACTGGGCACACTGACCTCAAAGGTCAAATCGCATGTCAGCCTACAGAAAGATTGGTGATAAGCGCTGTTGTGTATTCTCATATCATTAATATTCCTGAGCCCCAAAAATAAATGTTTACTACTGGCCTAAAAAATGTAGAGAAATTGGGGGATGAAAAATGAAAAGTTTTTGTTAATTTTTATCTCTATTATTCTGAAAAGAAATTTGCTTTAAGTTTTTCTCTCCCAGAGGCAAAAATAATTGAAATCAAACCTAGTGAAATTAATTTCACTATTCTATTATTTCTATTCTTTATAAAGATACTTGACCTCTGTTGAAGGCAATATAGGAAGTATGCCAAAATGTTTTTAAATCAAGGCAATTCTGGCCTGGTAGAGCCTTCAGAACTTGAATCCTTACATGCCGAACTGCAAACTAACTTAGCACAGAAACAACGTGAAATCCTACCTTGAAATATGGCTTTGTAGTAAGTACCTGAGTCACAGTCAGTCAAGGAAGCTGCACTACAGTCAACCATAGGCATCCAACGACTCAAACCATGTTCAACGAGGCAAATGTAGAGCTGTAAGAAGTCTGTCAGTTTTTGTATTTCACTTCTATTTTCTGTATGTCACTTCATTTGCTCTGGCAATGAATGTAACTGGCACATGTGGTGAGGTGGGGCATTCTGCATCATATTTGATCCAGACTGCCACAGGATTCCAGAATTGCAGTTAAATATGATTAAGATCTTTTTGATAATTTTTGTTATAATAGTATAATGAAATTTCAAATCACTCATAATTTTATCACCCTAAGACCCAACTATTTGGGCTTCTTTTTTTTCTAGGATTCCTTTTTGCATATATTTAGAAATATCAAAACTGATGCTAATATACATATAGATAATAACATATTAATACATGCATAAATACATAGATGTTAAAACTGTAGCTTTTTCAAATTTTGAATTAAACTGTCATAAAAATTCTCAGTTACTTTGAGAAGACCTTCAAATTTATACCTGTAAAGTAGTTATCAATCAACTAAATGAAAACCACTAAATAAACAACTACCTAAATGTGTTAGTTACTTTTCATTGCTGGGACAAAATACCCAACACCCACAGGTTAAAAGAGGAAAGATTTCTGTCAGTTCATAGTTCATAGAAGTTTCAGTCTATAGTCAGATGGCTCCAAGGCAGAGCAACATGGTAGAGGAAAATGGCAGAGGAGAAACAGTCCATAGCAGGGAAAGAAGGCAGTGAGTAGCAAGCAGTGAGGCTACTACCTTCTTTCTATCCCTTCATATTGCATCCAGGCTACCAGTCTATTGATTGGTATCATCTACACCCAGGGTGGGGCTTTCATTTTGAGATCTAGAACTATGTTAAACCAATGTAGTTATCACACAACCTTAATTCCAGTATCACACATCCATGATTCAGCCACCCCCAAAATATCCACCTAAAAGGTTTGGTGGGGCAGCCACTAGATACAAGTCATAACACTGTAGCATCTACAGTAATGTAACAGATAGTCAGTCACTAGCCTTCAGGAGACTTTTAATACTCCATTTGTATAAGGATTTATACAAAATAAAAAATTCATATTTGATCAGCAACTTAGTATACTAAAAAATTCATTAGATTATTTTATTTTGGGGCTCATTTCTAACATTTTGTTTTGAAATCATTCTTATAATGATTTCTTGTTGTTAGACTGTATTTAGAACTAAAAATGCAAGCTCGGCTAACTGAGTAAATATACATTTCTAGTTACAAGTAAGCTGTATTTGGAAATGTTCCTCCCATTACCCTCTTCCAGATATGTTGCTCAGTGTTACTGATATTAATATTCAAATGAACCCTATTGAAGATATGAACATTTCTGGTCTGAGGAAAGTTGGATCCAAGAAAGTTTCATAAAAATGGTTATAGAGCCAATTTAGGTTGAGACCAGTTTCAACCTTTCTTAGAAACTTGCATTGCACATTAGCAAGTTAATAAGTGAGGCCTTCTTTAGTAGAGATACTGTCTTTCTCCAAATCAAAGTCCTGGCCAGAATGACAGGAAGAATCTTTTTGCTTGTGTACTATACCATCTTAAGACAGCCTACATTGTATAATTTTTTCATTCTTATTTTAAACTTTGGCAAAAAAGTAAACTGTGTGCTCCTTTATTTTCTTTGAAGGACTTTTCCTTGGGATTTGACTTTCCTCACAAGTAGTGTGGAAAGACCTAAAGGGATTAACACTAGTGTGTGGCCATGACAAAAAGACAAGAAATGATTCAGAATATTTGTTATAGGCCTTAGGTCATTGCTCTGGGGAAAACTGGGCTTAGTGTTTCCCCATGGTTCACCCTTACTTTGTTGAAAATACATTGAGAACTGGGGGAAAAGCCAAGTAATGAAAATCAAGCATGTTTACGTCTTAGTGAACCTTCTGAAGTTCAGTGAAACTGTCTTGTCAGGAGAGAATCCCCAGATGTCTAAGTAGAAGCAGCAAGCAAATGTCTAAGCTTTGTCATGTGCAAGAAATGCATATGCCTACTATAAGAAAAGTATGTTATACTTTGGACAATGAATCAAAAGTGGTTTTGGACTACTATAAACAGGCTTATATTCAACTATTCAGTCTTCTACTCAACAACATTTGTGAAATGCCAATGAAATTTTATGTGAAAAAGGTTTGTGATAAAAACATAATAGAAATTTTGTAATAAAAATTTTGAAGACAAAGTTCTTCCATACTTTTTTTATTTTTTTCATGTTTAGCATAGCATAATACGTTTTCATATTAAAGGTCCCTGTTTCTTGAGTTTAAGAAGAACTTCAAAAAATTAGTTAAACAAATAGAATTTGGGGCTAAGGATATAACTCAGTGGCACAGATCCTGCTTGGCAAGCATGAGGTCCTGAGTTCAATTCCTGATCCAAAATAAATAAATAAATAAATAAACAAAAAATAAAAAACCAAAACAAAAAAAGCAAATAGAATTCCTTTGCAGTGAAAAAAAAAACACCTGTGCTTTATTTATTTGAGCTGACTTTTACCATTTCAATCATTTGAGCATCTCTGGTCCATTTAGTGAAAACAAACAAACAAACAAAAATTTTAGCTGTTAGATCACGCTTGCTGGCGAGTTTGACCATGAATATAGACTGTCTTCTAACTCCTACTCTTGAACTGAGACTGTTAGGCTGGGTTTCATTGTTCCTTCTTGTCGTTAAAATATGCTATAACCAGAAAATGTATCTTTTTAGATTATTCTATTCCTTTATATTGATATATGATTGACCTACATAATAATTACATTCATATATAGCCCCTTCATTTTAATTTTAAATTTATGCATATTTTGTTTATCATATAAGAGAAATCATGTGATATTTAACCTTCCTGTTCTAACTTACTTTACTAGCTATTAAGATCTTAAGATCTACCCGTTTTCCTACAAATGATTATAAATTGTCATTCTTTGTGACTGAGCAAAATTTCATTGTGTACATATACTATATTTTATTTATCCATTGGTCTGTTAATGGCCATTCAAGCTGTTTCCATAGTTCACTTATTATGAATTATACTGCAAAACATACAGGCATGCATGCATCATCACAATATGATGCCTTTATTGGGGCTGCTGGGGAGTTACCCAGAAGAGGTATATTGGGTCAAATGGAATTTCCATTTTTAGTGTATTGAGGAATCACCATTCTGACTTTCCTAGTGATTGTACTAGTTTACATTCCTATTAGCAATGTAAAAGGTTCCTTTTTGCCACATCCTCACCAGCATTTGTTGTGTTTTTGATATAGCTGTCCTAACTGGAGTAGAATGGAATCTCGGTGTGGTTTTGATTTGCATTTTTCTAATGACTAAAGATTACGAACCTTTTCTTCATGTACTTACTGGTCATTTGTACTTCTTTCGAGAAGTATCTACTCAGTTAATTTGTCCATTTTTTTGATTGGGTCTTTTATTTTAGATTAATTCTTTTAGTTCATTTTATATTCTAGATATTAATCTTTTACCAAAAGGCTACTTGGCAAACTTTTGTTTTTCATTATGTAGGTTTTCTTTTCACTCTGTTGATTTTTCTTTTGCTGTGTAGAAGCTTTTTAATTTAATATAATCCCATTTGTTGATTCTTGGTGTTTAAACTGACTATAATTCAAAAGACATGCAAGTATGCAATAAGCACTTTGCTTGACAATATTTTTACTATGAACCTCCCTTACCCAGGATGGTGTAAAAGCACTGAGCCCTCTGCAGGAATGCTGCCAAGGCACTTCCTCAGGTTCTTTTACTGCTGTCATGAAGAAATGGTTCCCACTGGCTTTCAATCAGGAGTTTTGCTGTGGCAAAGGGCTTGTCCCTGCAGTTTTTGGTAGTGCTTCTCATTTTAAGATTAATAGGCAAATGAGAGGTGATTTCAAACTTTACTGAGGGAGTCTTAAATATCCTGTTCATTGTTGTCTACATTTTTCAACTCTTGCAAATTCTTTTGCTGTTTTCCCAACTGTCCAAAATATTTACTAAGTTTGCAAGTGTGTCAGGAACTGTGGTGTTGCAACTGACACTAAATCTGAGGAATAACAACTTGATTTTAGGTAGTAGATAAAGCCTATGGGTTGCATTTATCAGAGCTGTGAAAACAGTCACAAAACACAAAGTCAATAACACTCCATTTATTTTGCTGATAAGGTGTCTCACGGAGTTTAACCTTTAGAAACTTTTATTATGGAGTATTTAGTTTATCATCACAAGAAAAGCATGACCTTGAGTTGCTGCTTTTCATTACATCTGCAGTTCCAAATGTGCTTTGGAGCTAAGTGTGGAAAGAAGATACCTAATGAGTGTTGGTGTACCAGATCTCGGGTGATATTGCTGAAGGTGCTCACCAGTCAATGCATTGTAGATATAAATATTTGCCCCAGAAGACTACAAGATTTTAACATTTTTGAGGTGCCAGTGCTCACTTCTTTGATCATCTCTCCTTTTATACTTGATCTGTACCAAAAACAAAACTCTGGATTTAATCCAAATATTTAGGAATACATTTTAAGCATGCATATTCACATGCATTTGTGCACATAAACATACACACATCTTCTGCCAGTTTTATCTGATTTGAACCTCCAGGTAATGAGTCACCTATGATCAAAGGTTAAGGCTGGGATTATGCCCATAAACCTCTGGAAATTCTACAGCATGAATGAAGTTTCCTACTGTATAAGATACGTAAACAATTTTGTTAATTCTTGCAATGCTCCCCAAGTTTACAAATGTAAAACCTTAAATTACTTAAATAAACTTCCATAGTACTGGTTGTGAATTTGAATTCAGTTTGGACTTACCAGTTGCCTTTATTCTTTCCACTACCTACCTAAATTAAACATATTTGGTTTAATCTTAACCAAACTTTTTTTTTAAACCAAACTTTCAAGTGCTTCATCATTTCTATACAGAGGAACTCATTCTTTGCTAAAGAGTTTATCTAGAGATTTTTCACATGATTTAGTTCCTATCCTTGGCACTGTATTAAAATTCATAATTTAGTTGTAATAACAGTTTTAATAATAAACTCATATTTTACTATTTTAAACAAATATGATAAATCCATCTACTATGTAGTGGTCAAATGAGTCCAAAGAAGCAATATATAGTTTTGAAGTCCTAAAAAATATTTAAACCATAAATTTGATATTCAATATATAACTGGTAGTTCTACATTTTTTTATTCTAGAAAATTTTTATTCTGCTTGCTCTCCTTAAACTTCAAATGGAATATGAACTTCCTGCAATTTTACAATTTTTATTCTATTTTAAAAATTAAAATATTTTCATAATTCAAAACCAGAAATGAAATCTGGAAAATATAAACTCGGAATTCTTTACAATATTGGTTTATTCTCTCCAACTTTCTACAAAGATTATTAGAAGTATGTCACATTATAAATCCATTTAGATGATTTAATATATGTTCAATAATAGTGTCTTCCTAATTTTTTCATAATACAATGGATGGTACCTTTTTTTCCACAAACTTCATTCATTATACAATTCAGGAAAAGATGGCCAAATCTGTGTTCTTGTGGGAAAGATGGCCATGATTGCGTATATCACTTACTGCAGATTTCACAAACAAAAACAAAATTTTGACAAAATCTTCTGTTTGCAAACCAAGTTTTTTACAAACAAAATATATTCATGAACCAAGGAACTACTATATTTAGCTTTCAATTTCTTGACTTCTCCAAAATTTATGATTTTATTCTAAAAATATATATTAATATTTAATGCATTTAAAGCTTTTACTTTCAATATTTCCAAATATTTAATGTTTTCTCTTTGTATGTCCCAATGTCTTTTAAACTATTTCATTGTTTTGAAGTTTTCATATTTTTTTCTTTCTTTCTAGTTTTTCCTTTTTAACCTAATATCTTCTTTTAGCTATTATAATCATTGATTTTTCTACTCTGTTACTCATGCACTCAACCAATTCCGTTTAGCCAAACTCACGTTTGAAGATGTTGCTCTGACATATATACAAATCAGTTTGCAAATATACAAACAAAGTTGTCAGTTAGGAAAAATGAGAGATGCCCCCCATTAGCCCACTAGCTGCCATGAGGACCCACTGCCCTCATGACCTGGGAGAACGAGCCAGCCATGCCCCCATGGACCTACCAGCCACCATTGAGACACATAGCCATAGCCAGCTAGGAAAGCCACCTGCTGGAAGCACCTGGTACCCCACAACAAGCTCATGATGAACCCAGGAAAACGTCAAGATGAAGGAGCAAAAGACAATCTCAGATCTCCAGCCTACACAAAACAAGTCTGGAAGATATAGACATGGAATAAATTGGAAGTCACACATGTGAAATTTCTGAAAGGACAGCAACGGAAGTAAACAAAGAGCTTCATGAGGCTGTAAGAGTAATCAAATCAGAAATAATATGTCAGGTAAAAGAAGAAATGACAAACATAATGAAAGAAAAGCTGGGCACATCTAAAGAAAACATACATAAAAAAGAAGCATAGAAAAATGATGGAAACCTCAAATGAACAATATAGGAAGGATTTACAATGCATGAAACAGATTCAAAAAGATATCCAGAAAATTGAAAACTCCATTGGCAAAACTGCTTGAAAAAAACTGAAGATGGACTTTCAAACCTTGAAGACAATATTGCTGCTAGTGATCATGACAGGAAAGATCTCTTAAAAATAACAAGAAAGCAGGAAATAATTCAATGGTGCAAGATGACAAAGAAAAATAATTTAAGACTGACAGGTGTCAGTGAAAAAGCAGGGGTCAACACAAATGACATAAAAAGACTATCTAAAGAAGTAATAGCAGAAAACTCCCTAAGCATGGGAAAAGGACCTGATATACAGATAAGTGAGGCATATTGCACTTCAACTAGGCATAACCAAAATAATTCTACATGCAGATATATAATAGTCAAGATCCCAGAAATTCAGCACAAGAACAGAATATTAAAGTCTATTAGAAGAAATGAACAGACAACCTATAAAGGAAAACCCGTCAGAATCATGGCAGACTTCTCAAAACAGACCATCAAGTCAAGAGCTTGGAGTGAAGTATTCTAGAGAGAGATAAAGATGACCACATTTCCAAGAACAGCAGCAGAGGGGGATTGTCCGGCAAGGCAAGTAATTGAATGCACGGGAAAAGTTGGCAGGGGGGGCGCTAATAGCAGGAAGATAGCATGGCAGAGAAGAGCCAGTGCACATCAGTAATAACCATTAATGTAGATGGCCTCAATTCACCAATAAAAAGAAACAGAGGCAGAGTGGATCAGGAGGCAGAATCCATCAGTGTACTGTATATAAGAAACACATTTGACTCGAAAGGAAATTCATGGACTGAAGGTCAAAGAAGAGAAGACAGTGTTCCAGAAAAAAGCAGGGGTAACTTCTCCATCAACTGGAGAATAGATAAAAAAGATACAGTATTTTTATATAATGGAAAGCTACTCAACTATAAAGAAGGATAATCCCAAGGCTCTCGTAGGTAAATGGCTGCAAATTGAGATCATGCTCATGGGTGAAATAGTTTGAACTCACATGGGTGAACATTATGGTGTCTCCCTAGTACAAAAAACTGAAGGAGTTAGTGGGATCCAAAATGTACAATAGATATTGTGAAAATGAAAAGGAAAGAAATGTCTAAAAAGGGAAGGTGGTAGCCATTGTTAATTTTCTATTATCTTGTTCTGAAGTCCTGTATCTTTTTCATTGTTTTGTTTGGTTTGGTTTTATTCTGTTTTGTTTTGTTTTGCTTCTTTTTTAGATTCTATTATGTCTGATGGTATGGGCAGCTATTTTGAAGATAATGAAATATACTATGGTAGCCATTGTTGATTTCCTACTATCTTGTTTTGAAATTCTTCATACTCTTGTTTTCTTTCCATTGGTTTTAGTTCATTTCACTTTGTTTGTGTTTATTCTCTTTAAAATTAAAAAATGTGACATACCCATAAAATAAAATATCATTCATCCTTGAAAAAAAAAAAGAACGATGAGACTAGGAACATTTTCTGGTCCACAGTTAATACACAAATTTTTGATAGATTTGAAACCAAGTATTTATTCTAAATGTATTTTTTTTACTATTGATTTGTCTGTATGCTAAAGGGAAATTTAAATTGAGTGCATTCATCATCCAAATTGATGTCAGGCTTAGGCTATTAGGAAAAATCTGGCTGCAATAAATTCTGGCCAATTCCATAAATCTCATGATGACTTTCCTGTCATCCTTAAATATATCACATCGACCTCTAAAACCATACCACATACCAGAGAGAGGAAAACAGAATTGCTTCTGTCAGTCTCAGCACAATGCCATAAGATGTATGTACTGAATGGGAAAATGATTTACAGTAAAAGAAGAAACACTTGTTTTACGCTCAAAAAACTTGTGTTCATTTTTAACTTGTTTTTCATTTTTTGCATACCATGCAAAAACTGGCTAAGTCTTTGGTCTTATAAAAGATTTAGAACTCAATCTCAAAAGTAAAATTTGTTTAAAATTGCCCAAAAGAAAAATATACCTTCAATTTTATTGGAAGAATATTGACCATTGGACAGTAGATCTACATTATTTAACAACATTTTTTAGGGAAAGAAAATATTAGGTATCTGATTCACTAAATGAAATGTTTGATTTATTGAAAAGGTTGAATATTCTATAGGGCTTTCAATCTATCAGACAAAAGCAAGCAGACAATCACATCCTGGTACCTAACAAAAACCTAGGTTTGGTGAAAAGTACAAAGGAAATATAAAATATGGTGTTTCTTCAGGATCCTAAACTACCTCCACCAGCAACATTGACACATAGAATAATTATGTATTGAATTACTTTCATGCCCTGCTTTCCACATATTTTCCGAGGAAAATAGACAAGCAAGGAAAGCTCAGTCTTAGCTCTGTATGGTATAAGATGGACCCTTGAGACACTAGTCACCACATCCATCACAGTAGTTAGTCACTGCAAGGAGCAATTGGCATAGCAAGGCACTGGTGATGAGCACCTTTGGAGAAGATAGGCCCAACCACCTCTAGGCCACTGTGTTCCTCATTGTGTGGGATCGGAAGAGGCAATGAAATGCTGCAGAACCGAACCAGGCTGTATTTGGAACACAGGCAAGGCTTGACACCTGGCTCATATGTGGAGCTCAATTCCAAGAGTCATGAATAACCCTGAGCTACAAACTCACAGTCCTGTGTCCCACATTGGTAAAATTTGTCCCAAATCAACCTTCACCCTCAAATTTTGGCAGTAAAAATTCACATTATCCCATAGAGTAAATATTGTACCAGTCAATGGGAGCAAACGCTGGTTAGGCTGCTCTCCTGCACCATTGGCCTAACCTTAGGGTCCAGGATGATCTGAGAGGCCTGAATCCTTGAGGCCTCTGGTGAATACCAGAGGTAACAGTGAGAGGGGCAGGGGTTAAGCAATCACCCTAAAAGAGAGAAATAGGCACAAGGAGTAAAAGAAGTCTCTGTCCCATCTGACTTCCTATCCAAACAGTACTACCTACCCCAGTCAATCTCCACCACCAAGTATCACTGAAAGGGTATTTAGAAAGTTTTTAGAAAGACATTCACAGAGTCTGGGGCCTTGGAAATGTAAGTTTTGGCAGCCTGGGTTTAAGGACAATATTTTCAGTAAGAAAGAACAGAAGTTAGGTTTTGAAAGGTTGTAAGGAACCAGATATGAAAAGAAGACTTCATAGGGAAAAAGAGGAAAACTGGGAGGTGCAAGGTTGCTGAGGAACAGTAATGGAGACTCCAGTATGACTCTTTTGGTTCTGGTTGTAGCTTCCATTTATTATGCCTTAATATATGTGGAATTTGGATGGCTAAAAAACACTCCAGATTCAGACGACTCAGATCCCATCAGTGCTAGGATTTGGCTGATAAACAGGTTTCCTTGCTTCAATCTGGAATATGTTTATAGAGAGAGACAGGCTGTCTCTGTCCATTTAGGGGTCTGGACAACGGCTGAAGAGATTTGTGCTGACACTGAAAGGCAGTTTTCTGATCAGAGAGGAGGCTTCCCCAATTTTGACAAAGGCTGCATAGTACTGAAACCATCATTACAGAGAAGTCTCCTGAATTTGGCATACTATTTCTTCTTTTTTAAAAAATAACTTATTTTGAAGTTTAATCTATATACAATCATATTTCCAGATTTTAAACTGTACAACTCATTAGTTTTGGCAAATATGTGCAGTCATGCAAATACCACTACAATCAAGTTCTAGAATAGTTTCATCACCCCTCTCTTGGTTTCTTTTCTCTTGTTGCTGAGACAAGGTATCTGACACCCAAAATTAAGGAAGGAGAGGTTGATTAAACTCACAATTTGTGGGGGTTTCAGTCCATAATCAGCTGCCTCCAAGGCAGGGTGGTATGGCACAGGGGCAATGCATCAAGGTGGCAGAAGACAGCAAAGCAACAAGAGCAAAAATGCAGGAGAGAAAGTCTCTTCTCCCTTATATTATACACCAGCCACTGCTCCTCAGTATAATATAAGGGTGGGTGTAGCACTCACAAAATCTCCCTGCCTTCTTCGTGCACAGGATAAGGATGTTTACAAAGTAAGGACCCTAGCTCCCTGCTGAGTCCCTTCTAAACTACTCAAGTTGACACATGTATCAACCATAACAACTCCTTAAAATCTACCTTTCACTGCTTTGCAATCAAGGCTAAGCCCCTGCCTTGGCCACAGTGATCTACTTTTTAGTACCATAAATGTCACTATAAGTGAAATTAAACAGTGTGAAGTCTTTGAGGTATGATTTCTTTCATTTAGATGAACACTTTGAGACTTGTCCATGCTGTTTTGTTGTGGAGGACTGCCAGGACACCTCTTCTTGAAAGAACAGTATTTGTCTCCATTTTGGATAAATCTGGCCTGGTTTTTTTGCATTGATATGTGCAGAGCTGGCTAGGATATTTCTTTATTCCCTCAATTGGCTTTAAGCAATGAAAATGGGTATAGCCAAGGTGCTGATGCATAGTCTTTAAAGCAATACAACAGGTGCCCTGCCTGCAGCTTCCAGCTAGTATGCATGAGCTAGGCCAAGTGACCCTGCACTGTCAGCTGAGACTGAGGCTTGAGAAAGAATGCATGACATCTCAGGGTATGAAGACTAGACATCAAAGCTGAAGCATGGCCCTAAAACACACAATATTTCCTCAAGCTGTGTTATGTAGATTACTCTTTCTGCATATCTCTCTCTCTCTCTCTCTCTCTCTCTCTCTCTCTCTCTCTCTCTCTCTCCGCATGTTGCAGAGGTGCTATCTTGCCTCCTACCTAGCCCTGTTCACAATATTCACATACTTCCTGCCATTCGCACAGTCACTCATCCCCGAGCCACATCCTTCGTCATGAATTAATAAAACCAGGTTCAGCCCTGGGTCGAGGCTTTTGTTCCATTAGCCATTGTTCTAACTGGACCTAGGACACCCTTAACTCCCCACCACTACAGAAAATGCGTTTAGGTCACCCTGGAAGTGGTAGATTGGAATTACTTATTGGAATTCCAATAACTTTTTCATGGGATTACAAATATAAACTGCAGCAGACCATGATGAGGTCTGGAGAGGATTCTCTGCATTTTATGTGTTAGTAGTTCATTTCTTTGGATTGCTGAGTAACATTCCATTGTGTAGCATTTGAGTTCTACATAGGAATAAAGTGACTAGGGAAATATGCAATCATTTTGAAGATACAACTTTACATTTTTTTGATAAATACCTATCATTAGGCTTGTTGGAGATGATAGGCAAGCCAATTTTAAACTATAAGAAACTGCTAAACTCTTTTTCATTCCCACCTGCATGACATGAGTCCCATTTTCATACATTCTTGCAAACATAGTTATTGTAAGCCTTAATTTTAGTTATTCTAGTGTACATATGTTATTAACCTCAAACTCAGCATTGTCGACAGTGTATTCCAAATATCTTTTTTGTCCTGTGCATTATAGAATGTTTGGAAATGTCTCTTTCTTCTGCCCACTAAATGGCAGTAAACAATATCCTAGTTATAAAATTCAAAACTGGTTCCAGACATTGATAAAAATCTCCTAATTGCAAATACCTCTCCCATGACCAGAAACATCACTAGAAGCACTAGTAGAGTTGTGCATCCCTGTACATTTAATTTTTTCCCTACTGATCAATGATAGCATGCATCTTTACATGAGCACCTGTACAGGCCCTTAAAATTACCTTTTCAAAGGAGCTTTAGTAATTTGTGTCTTTCAAGGAACTTGTCAATTTCATCTAAGTTGTGAAATTCATTAGAATTGTCCATAATAATCTCTCATCATCCCCTTTACTGTCTATAGCAATGGTGATGAACTTATGGCAGGCATGCTGCAGCCGGCTGTTTGTATCACTTGAAAGCTCTAAAAGGATTGCCAACACTGCTATGTAGTATGTATGTTGATACACTCCCTTTAATTCCTGATATGAATGACTTGTGTCTTCTGTCTTTTTTTCCTGCCTAACCTAGCTACAGGTTTATTGAATTTATTGATATTTTTTAAAAAACAAGGTTTTGATTCATAAATTTCTATTGCTTTTCTGTCCTCAGTTTTATTGATTTCTATTTTTGTTATTTTCTGTTTATCTTACATCATTGCTTGTTAGTCATATTTATTCCTCTATTACAAACAATTATTGATATAATCTTCCTCTCAGCACTGCTTTTACTTCATCCTACAAATTTTCATGTATTTGTTTTCACTTTCATTCAGCTCAAATATATGCAAATGCCTTTGTGACTTTTACTTTGACCTGTGGATTATCTGAATGTTTTTGGAAAGCCATTCTTAAAAGTTTTTGAAAATTGTTTGAATGTTATTTTATTTGCAAGAGATATAGAATTCCATGTTAATCGTTTTATTTATTTGAGTACTTCAAAGATACCACTTTATTTTCTCTGGCTAACCTATAGTTTTTGATGAGATAGCTTCTACCATTTTCTCTACACAAAAATAATCTCTTCTTCTGGCCTTTAAGAATTTTCTTTTTGCCTCTGAATTTCCATACTTTGGTATATATATGCCTTGATGTATTTTTTGTTTGTTTTAGTGTTGTTCTACTCAGGTTTCATTGAATCTCTAATAACTATGGTTTATAGTTTTCATTAAATATGAAAAAAGTTAGATGTTTTTACTTTTTCAAATATTTTCCCCAAACCTCCTGCTTAACAGTCCCTCAGGTCCTTTCTTCCTGTATGCCTTCTTCTGTGACTCTGGTTACATGTTCACTAAGCCTCTGTCGACTGTTCAGAAAATGTTGCTATTGCCATGTCTTTGAATTCACTGATAGTTTTCCTTCTGCAATGCCTAATCTGTGATTAATCCTATCCAATGTACTTTTTATGTCAGATGTTCTTCTTTCAAATTTCATTCGCGTTACTTTCATACCTTCCATGTTCTCTCCTTCCCAGGTTCATTGTTAAGTATATCTATGATATAGACTCAGACATGAAAAAGATGATGAGATGAATTGTCAAATGCTAAATGTCCAGTTTGTGTCTTATAATAGTCCAGTAAATGATATTTTTCTTTTTCTTCCACTTACTGTTCATAAATGTTCCTCTTTCTTTGTTTGTGTAGTACATTACTTAGTTGCTAGGCATTGTGGATTTTACGTTGTTGGTGTCAGATACTTTGGCGTTCCTTTGAAGAATGCTGCATTTTATTCTAAGATGTAATGAACTTATTGGGAATCAGATCCCTCTAAATTGCTCCTGCTACTTTGCTCAATAGCCCACATGGTGTGAGATGCCTGTGAACAGCCAATTGGGAACTTGGTCTGTTCCTCATCCCACATAAGTACTGCTAATTATTCAGCTGATACTTTGATACTTTGGTAAATTCTTCAGTTTCATCATAGTATATGCTAGTAAATCATAAATGAAAGCAGAACAGTGCTTCCCAGGGTTACCTAAGTAGAATATAATTTTTAAAAGATATTAAAAGTCAGGCCAAACTGCTAAATTACAGTTGACTCAGGAGTAGAGATAAACCTACTAATTTTTGAAGAGTTATCTGTTATAGCAATAAAATCTGAGGGGGACTAATATACTCCATGTATTCAAGGAAAGAAAATCTAGAAATAAGGAGAACAGTTAAGAAATTCATTAAGTTATCTAGCTATTACCCAACAGGAGTAAGCACAGGGTGATAAGAAGCAAAAAATTTGGAAAGAAGAAATTATTAGGAAAGCAAAAATATGACAAACTGGATAAAATGGTATTAGGAATGGAAAGAGCGTAGTCAAAAATAACTCCTAATTTTCTAGTCAGGGTGATACTAAAAGCAATGGGTAAGGAAAAACAGGTTTAAATGGAGGAAATGATGAGTAAGTTCTGGACTTGTGCTTTATGGTGAAGGCAGCACATTCAAATAACAGAATCCTAGAGGTTAATAAAAACTGACACTTTCCTAGATAACAGATCTCAGCAAGAGATACAAATCTGGAGAAGGACATGGTTGATATGGAGAAGGTTAGTTGATTTTTAAATGTATTACTACTCAAAGTTCTATCCTCATGTCAATCTTCGTTGAGTAAAAGAAAAACTAATAATAATATTTGAATGCCTTTTGGTTTCTAGATTTAAAAAGGAATTAGAAACATCATCATAATGCCAGGGGAGCTATTCTTCTGAGAAATTACTTACAGAAGTATTGGAAGCCTCACAGAAAATGTTGTGTTTGAGGGAACTCCAGCTCATATTCTTTACCAGAATTTTAGCTAACCTTCAGATAAACAAACCTCCAAATAATTCAACAGTCCTTACCAGCAATTGCCAGGCTAATGCTTTCATTTCCTTTCCATGGCGCATTTCCCAAAGAATCTGAGCCTTTT
>RJWT010018543.1:0-18809 GCA_004365215.1 Cuniculus paca
TCCTCAGACATAAATATAAGTGTCTTTGCTTGGCCACTAAATGTGTCTCAAATCACTTTTAATGTCTCTATTCTCTTATTACCTAAGTAATAAGTTTTGCCTACACTTTGCAAAAGTTCAGTTGTAATTACTTACAGAATTTGCTTCTCTGCAACATTATACTATTTATACCTAAAGAGAATAATTTTAGCCATTTTGAAATCTCACTGTAGTCCTCTAATCCAATACTTTCCCCAATCAGTTCCTTGATTCTATATCACTCAATCATCAGTGTCACATCATGCCACCCTTTCACTACCCTGGGTATTCTGGGTGCATTAATGTTTGCAGCAAACTCAATTTATTCTTGTGCTCACACAGTCTTCTTTATAGAATATCCTCTTTCTCCTAATTTTAAATCTGTTTTTTTCAGTTTCTTAAAGTATCAGTAGTCCAAATTAAAATAGAATGTGACACCAAATAATATGTTTCTTTTCATTTGAAGTGTATCAGCTGCTGCAGGAGGCCCAAGACACTGAAGTTACAATGTTGATTTCATCAGTTGGTAGAACTTACTAAGATGCCGATTCACAATAATGACAATAATAATTACTGATAATTCATTAATAATTGCTAAAATGCATTTTTCTAAATCCAGAATTCAATTATTAAACAGTTGGCTGATATTAACTCCCATCAGTAAAAACAACCATTGGTATTTGAAAACAAAATGAAGTCATCACAAGAATGATGATTAGAATATACATCCAATGTTTCCATCAGTATGAGTAGATACAGGTAAAATAAATTTTCCCCAGTATATCCAGTAAACCGTGATTCTTCTCGGAGCTCTGTAGAAAGATTCGTTCTGGATCAGAGAAAAGAAGATCAAAAAGAAAATTCTTTAACATGTAAACACTAATAGAATGATCAGGCTAAACTCCTTCAATTATCTCAAGTGGATGTATAAGTGTGATCAAAATATGTAGTGAATGTTTAAATTTTAAAAACATTACAGTAAAAGACAGGCAGTGTCATTAATTCCTTTCTGAATGCTTCCCATTGCTTAAAATACATTCATCGCTCTTAAACTCTGAAGCAGTTCTGGTAGTCTTTTTATGTATTTATAAGATGTGATAAAAATATGATGAATGTTGCTGCTGAACGCTGTCCAGTCAAAAGGCAGCCTTGGAAAAACATTATAGTATGTCCTCATCCACCTTATTCATTAGATCTGGCACTGTGCAATTTTTGGACCTTTCCTAAAGTCAAAATAACAATGAAAGGAAAGTGTTTTTTATTTAATTCACAACATCAAGGCAGGCAGAACAGTTCAAATAAAGACATAAACGAGGGCTTCTAGGATTGCTTCAGAAAGAGGAAAGTACGATGAGATAAATGTGTTTGAAGTGAGGGGGAATATTTTGAAGGAGATTAATGATAATATGCCTTTTACTTTAATAATTTAAAAAATAAACATTCACTGTAGTTTTCTGTGACACTGTATATATAGTTCACTCAACAAATATTCATTGTCCTCCAGCAAGATAAAGTGTAAAGTGTACACACTTCACAGATAGAGAGCTTTGTAAATTTGGCAGTAGACTAGTTTATATATTGTTGAAGGATGGGGTTACTGATTATCCTGTCTCAAAGTGTCTGGGTGAGTTGAGCAGAAGACAATTTATTTCCCATAAGCAAGAGGGGAAACACTTCACCTGTCTGTGTGAAAAGAAAATAATGGAGCAGAATCTACCCTGACTATATTGCATTATATTTTAACCAAAACAATTTATGCTGCTTATATTTCTATTTTTAATGTTTGTGTATCAGGACACTTAGTATTTAGGCCAGTACATTTATTTATTTTGGGGACATTTTATAACATTGTAAGTCAGTGTATACAATGACTGCCTTCCTGAGGAAGTAGTGTATAGATCAGATCATGTTTTCACTGAGATGCCCACCATAACATTACTGCCTTCAACCATTCTGCGCCGTTACAATGGGTTGCCACTGCCTAGGTAATTTATAAGAACAGATTTTCATTTCTTACAGTTCTGGAGCTGTGAAATCCATGATGAAGTGTATCTACTCAAGATATTTCATTGCCTTGTAATTTGGCAGAAGGCATCTAGTGGTGATAGGAAGAGAACAAACACATAGCCTCAATCCATTTCTAATTGGCATTGATTCGTTCATGCTGAGGGAGCCTTCATGACCTAAAAACTTCTGCTCAAGCTCGACCTCTCAATCCTGGTGAATCTGGGATTTTCAACACATGCTTTGAGGGAGGAGTACATTCTAACCTTAGCAGATATTTAAAATTGATTTCCCACAGAATTCAGTTGGAAGGAGATCATGCCATGTCAATTCTGGTTTCCTACTGACTTGATTCTAAACATGACTTTTATAATGGTTTAAAAAGCTAATTGCTGACCATCATTGTTTATGACAGGTAGCCAACAGCTGTTCAATCCATGCCAAGGACATAAAATAATGTGACTTATAAAAGAGAAGCTGTATTTTCACAACACTGTAAAATGCCAATAAGGGATCTTTAAATTAATTTTTCATCTATAAACAAAACATATGATGATTATACAAATGCAGCTTTCACTTGCTTTCTTGCAGATTGTTGCAGCCAAAGCACCTCCAACATACAACTTGTAACCATGTAAGAGGAAATTAATTATCATCAAAACTATCAACACAATAAATTTGATTAGAAATGGCATTTAGTTTACCGTGAATTCTCATCTACCTAAAAGTTACACAGTCACTTCCTGCCTGTAGAGAAGCCAATAGTAGTGGACAGAGAGGTATTTTGTTTGTTTCTTTTATTCCTGGTTCTAGTCTCTCTTCGGTTACTGAATCATTTGGAAAGTATAATGTCCAAGTATTGTATAAATGAAGATTTTCCTTTCCTGTCCTTTTGACACAATGGGTAATCGTAGAGGAAACTCTTAAGGAGCCAACCTTCCAAGGATCAAACTTGTTTTCTTTTCTCTCTCTGGAGAAAGCAGGACCCTTTTTCTCTCTCGGGCATTGCCACACCTAAAGAGCTAATTGTCATCAAAAGCTCTTCCTATGCTTAAGATCTTCCTGCTTGGGGTGGGGGTGTCTAGCTGCTTACTCCACCACACCATTTTTTTTTTAATTTGCAAGATGTAGAAATCTGCAGATAATAAATTTACTTTTTTCTACTTTGGAGTACTTATCATGTGTGGTGCACTAATTTCTGAGCTTCTTCTCAAGGATATTTCAAACTGAGAAGAGAACAGACTAAGGGAGCAGAAAGACTAAATGCTGTAATTTATATCCTTTCATTTTTCTTCTCAGAGTAATAGGAATGGCACTTCATTTCGTTTCATTTTCATCCAGTTAATGAGTCAACAGATATTTCTTGAATAATTACTGTATGTGTCAAACAAATATAGATTCTGAGATCAAAATCATGAGCACAAAAGAATCTGCCCTCACAAATCTTATAGTCTCAAAGCATTTGAAGGGGTAAATCATCTTTCCAGATCATTGAATGGTGAGTGACTCAGGCTTCTTAGATCAGTTCTGATCAAGGAGGTCAGGACTAAAGGTAGAACATAAGTTGTTTTTCTTGTTGTTTTCATAAACTCATGGTGCTTTGCTTTATGTTTCTTACACCAGAATACCTCTCTGGACACTCCTAAAATAATTCTAAAGCACTTCGGTTTTCTGTAACTGTGTGTAAATTATGTTGAAATATTAGGTCAAGTTCTGGCTCTTCCATTCTAATTCACTCTTGTCAACCAGGAGGTTCTGTAAAATGAATGAAAGCATGTAGAGTGACACAAAAGTACAAAGCTAAATATCTACCTAAGAGAATTACAAATTAACCGAACTACCACATTATTTTCCTAGCAAGAGATCCTAGTTAATATGAAATTTTACGAGGTAACACAGCACCCATAAAGTACAGAAAACAAATAAGTGAATTCCTGAACAATATGGAATAATTTAACGTTATCTTTAAACACGAAAAGAATTGTATGGTATATACCCTTTAAGATTTGTTTAACTGGTTATCATTAATGCCCCAGTGAAATGTAATTGAAAATTAATATAACTGGCAGTAAAAAATATGATCATTAAAGAAAGTTCATGCATGACATTTTTATAGACTTGCCAAGTCTCTTGAATTCAGAATGTGGGACAGATGGTCACATGGTGAATTGTTCTCCCCCATTAATGCTTTCTGCTGCTTCACTGATTTTTTGATCTTCAGATACCTTTATTCTCATTCAGAATGTATGGTAAATGAAAATTCCCAATTGTCCTCGCAAAAGGTAAAATATTTTATTATATGTCTAACAGAAAAGGTAAAATATCTTATTATACTGATAACAGAAATTTATATGAATTCTATATGCCTACATCAAATTAAAACCTTACTAATTTTCTAGGTCCCTCATTGAGAAATTTTGAGTTTATATATAATAGTTGGAATAGTACAATGCTCTCATCCTCATTTTATACTAAATGTCTTTTGCATTTATTTGGTTATTCGTTAAGTTCATATTCAGCAAAGTTATTCATTTATGTGTTAATTCATTTATTCATGTCATCCCAACTCTAGGTGTACTACTTGGCTGGGCTGGCTGCTATGATAAAATTCACTGGACTGGGTGGCTAACACAGAAGACATTGATTTTTCTCACAGTTCTAGAGGTGAGAGTAACAGATTGAGGTGTCGATGGACTCAGTTTCTAGAAAACACTCTCCTCCACACCTTCTTGCCATGTCCGTTTAGGATAGGAAGAGAGAGCTCTGGTATTTCATCCTCTTTCTCTGGATATGACAACCCTAGTTTTGTCAGATTTATGTTCTACTTATATGACCTCACTTTATTACCTACTTATAGACTCTATCTCCAAATAGAGTCACATTGGTGCTTTGAGTTTCTACATATGATTTTGTGAGAAGAAGATGCACAATATAGTTCATATTATTAAGATACTCATTTTTATCCTCAGAAAATTAGGGGAATGTTACCTCCGGCATTTTGCAGTAAGACATAAATTTTTCTCTATTTTTCATTGCAAAATACAGGTAAAAGGTAAATATACCTATGAAATGGAAAAATAATTATTGGTCTTGAATTCACATAATTTTGGACCCCAGTGGCAAATATAGCCTGTAAATATCACTAATACAAATTTTAAAACCAAGTGTGCAACAGAGTAGTTGTGAAGTAAAAAGATGTAGTTTTTTATGTAATCCACTGAAATCAAACTGTTCTTTATTATCATTTTAAAAATATAGGTTCTATTCACAGGTGGAATTTCCAACCTGGTAACAAGAAGTCAGGCATTTCATGAGACACAAATTTCAGCACACAAATGCAAGCATTTAGGACAATCACTTGTGAGGGTCTCTTTGGTTACCAGTGATGCATTGCTCTCAGTCATGACTGATTGAAAGAAAGTTGTGCCTTCACGTGGGACAGTCAAACTGAGTGTTAGTCATGTTAGTCAGGATCACATCGGGGGACTCATAGCAAATTTTCACAGATGGTGCACTAGACCAAAACATCAGATGCAGGGAAGGTAGGGGAATAGGAAGAAAAAAGAATCAAGTTATATCATGTACAGGTACAAAATACCTGTCATGAATGTGATCATTATGTATACCTAAAATGTACCAACAAACTTAATTAATTAAAAATTATAAATGTAAGTTTAAACAGAATAAAACAATAAAATTAAATGTGAAGAAAAAAGAATTTGAAACCCTGGTTTACAAAGATGTTCAGCATTGGTAAAAGCACTAAACAAGAGTAGTGACTTAGTGTGTGGATGGTGGGCGAGAGTAGAAAACTGTCAGTTCAGAAGCAAGATTTCAGGAATGTCTCTGATGGAAATATGCAGTAAGTAATATAACTTCAATGAGACAGAATTGTTGCTTTTGTCCTCAGCTTCTGAAAGGTAATTTCTAATCATTTGGAGGACCTCTGCCTTTTAAAAGTATGTTTTCCTGGGAGCCTTGGACCATGACAAGAAATAATAAAATTTATAATATCAACTGGTTGGAGATTGATGTCAGTCACATAGGTGTGCAGAAATGATGGGACCACAATGGAAACTCTGGACCAGGTGAGCTTCCCTGGCTGCCATTGTTCCATGAATATAGGAACATTGTAGAGAGAATTAATGCCATCCTTGACTACAGTGACAAGCCAGCCTGAAATGCCATGTGTGGAACTTTCCAGGACACTACTCCCCATGCTTCTTCCTGTGAGTGGTTCTCATTAATTCTTTTCACTGTAACAAAACATAACTGTCAGTATAAGTATTTTGGGTAAATTTTGAAAATATTTCTGGTGAATTGTGGAAAACAAGGTGGTCTTTAGGAACTGCAAGATCACAACTGGTATCATTACCGAGGATTGTCATGTGAACTGTTCTACAACATCAGAGTAGATGAAAAGAAAATAAACTGTTTGACTCACCTGCCAGGTATGTTGAGAAAGACATAGTTCTGTGTGGGTTTTGATCTCTACATGAAACTAGGCTGCATGCACTTTTCCAGGTTCTTTTGAATCCCACTCATGCTGTCTTTCCACAGATATCCCTACAGTGACCTCTCCCTCTTGAATGTGTCTAAGGAAGACTGAAAGACTAACAGGTGCATCATTACAGCATAGAAAGCAGAGTGTATTTTCCATTTAGTTTACTTAATTCACACTTGTACATATGCTGTGTGAAATTCAACTATTGGCAGGGGAGATTTGTTACAGTCCATGAAACCTGGTAAGGAAATATGAGATAAGGGCAACAAAACTAGTGTAAGATAACTGTGAGCGATAACAGTAGAAACATTGCTGCAGAAAATTTGCTTTTTAGGTTTATAAGAAAGGTCTCTCTGGGAAGCTGGTAAATTTTGTGGAATGAGAAGTGGGTTTTTCCAGGGTAGTGTATACAACGCTCTTTCTGTAGTGTCTCCCAGTGCTTTGGGAATTTCTTTTTACAAGGATAATCTCACCCAAAAACTATTGTTGTATGATTAATTTCCTTTCTGATTCTGTTATTTTTCCCAAGAGAAGTATCGCCAATGCAGTAAATGTATCCAGGCTGAGCTCTCTGGTAGTTATTGGCTTAATGCAGAAGTGCTCAGAGATAACATTTATGTGTCACAGGATGTCTTCAATTGTGTCCCACAAACCAGAAAAACCCTTCACAAGGTAAACCTTTAGGCAAATCAAAAGTTGCAAAGTAGGGGTAGCTATTGTTCTCATAAAACAGTAGTTTTATGATTTGTGTCCTCCCAAAGCCTCATGCAGTCTGAGGCTTTTTCAGAAATGGCTGAATGTAGAGTTTGTGATGCAGGGATTAAGAGTGTGTGATTTCTAAATCAGTTCACCGATTGATTTGGCACCTCCCTAATCTCAGTAGTCTGATACAATACAAAAGTGGCAGAAAGGTGCTGTTAAGGTTCATTGTTGATTTTACCATATTGAACTGTTTCTCTGCTGTGATGCCCCTCTGCCAAGCCACACTGCCTTGGAGCCAGCTGGTTACAGACTGAAACCTCTACAAACTGTGAGCCAAATAAATCTTTCCTCTTTTAACTTTGGTATCAGATATTTTGTTTCAGAAACAAGAGAAAAGTAACTAAGACAATTATGTTTGTGTTTTATTCTGCCATTAGTGAACTGAGGTTGTAGAGTATTTAAGCTTCTTACGTACCCTCTTCCGATTCTACAATGTTATACACAGGGAGACCTTGACAGTGACTAATGATGTATTTTTCTTTGTATAAGGTAACCATGTATTCTAGTTTGCCTAGAACATAATTTATGCCTTTCACCACTATATTAATTCATTCACTCGTTCATTACTTGTAACCCCCTAAAAGCTCTAAAGTGTCCCAGTTCGGAAGATATCTAAGCATACTTCATGATAAATGCCCGGTTGATTGGAAACTTGTCCACGATTATTGTTCTAATAATTCTACAGCAGACTACACAGGTGATACATAACTTCTCAAGGAGCTGTAGCTGAACCTCATCCTAGGTTACAAGCCAAATTCTCAGTGTGTAGCTCAGACAATATCATTTTTTAGAATTGTTACAGAGTCTGAGTCATTTCACCTGATAGATCCTGAAATAACTAGGTTCTGTGTCAAGAAACACCAAATTTTTAAGGAAATGAATATGATATTTTCTGTCATTGTTTATTTGTTTATATCCTCAAACCTTCATCCTAACTAAAACTGTGGATCAAAGGTAGCAAAAGTTACCGAACTCTAATTTTATAAGTATACATTTCCCTTGATACAGTAAAATTCTATTTTTGAAATGCTCCTCCATGCAGGAGACTCCAGTGAGCATATTTAGGTTTCAAAGAAATCTGCCTTTGTGAATCATCAAAAGGTATTTCTCTAATAAGTGAAGTTCTGCAGGCCCTGCAGCTGTGTTGTTTACTTTATAGCAAGCACAAAGACAATTTATTTTTTAAAAAAACTATAATTAGATTAGTGTTCTCTTTACTGAAGCATCTGCTAGGAAAATGAGAGTATGTTTCTTTGAATGAATGAGCAGTCACATTTATTTTTATTCTATCTGAACTTGTCCTCTGAGATAGTGAATTTAATTTTACATTCTAATACAAATGTAATATTCTAACTTTTTTTTTTTCAGATAAAGACTTGGTACCCCAAAAAGGATTTTGGAATAAATTGAATCTCCTGATTCCAATTTTATGAACTGCATTAAAATCTCTCTAGGGTATAGGATTATGTTTCTGTTGAAAAATGGCTACACTAAGGTATGTATTTGCATACATAAGCAAATATATCAGATGATTATCTATGACCTGTCATAGACAAAGGGAATATCATACAGTAGAATAATATACTTTTGTTATGACTTTCTAGGTCTTTACTAAAAAGTTTTGGATATGCTATTAGTAATTCAAAAAGATTGCTTTCCAAAACAGGAACATTTTCAGTGTTGAAGACTAGTTCATCAAAATTATATCTATAGAATGGTTCCTGAGAATTGTCTAGACTGCAATCAAATCATCCAGGATATAAGTCACTGCATATTAACCAAGCACTATTCTTTTTCTTTTGAGTAGTAGGTAAGGAAAATATTTTCATTTCTGTATGCTCTTTTAATCTTAGTGTTTAAAATATATTTATTATTGGTACTATACATTTAATAAGAAAACAATGTTGTCCTCTTTTGCATAACAAAACCACAAAGTGGCTTGAAAGATTTTATTATTACCCTTCATGATATATGAGTCGACTAGACTCAGTTGGGTGATTCTTACTTGGTAGTTCTCAAGGAGCAAAGGTAATATGGTCACTAATGCTGCAGTCATTTGGGGACTGAGCTGGGAGAGGCACCTGAGTTAGTGTTTTTTGCACATAGCTGATTTTTCAGCTGAAATAGTTCAAAGAGCAGGGACCTGGCCATTTTTCTTCTATCTTTCTGTCTCCCTCTCTTTCTGTCTTCTCTTTCTTTCCTATAGGGACTGTCCAGGGTGCCTCATTTGAGCTTCTGCATAGCATATTAGGCTCAGTATGATTACACTTCTTATGTGACTGCTAGTTTCCCCCAGGACCAGTGTTCTAAAAGATCAAGACAAAACCTGTGTGGCTTCTTGAATCCTAACTTCAAGTCATTCTACCACTTACTGTCTGTTACACAGATTCACTGTGGAAAGAACTCCTCAGGAGTGTGACTGACAGAAGCCTTGATTCATTTAGATGTGATGAATGGGGAAGATAGAGATATTTTGGACATACTACAAAATAAAAGATGAATTTAAAGTGACTTTTGCAATGATTTAAAATATAATTGCTATCAATACCATAGACCTATACATTTGCTTAAAATGCTTTTCCTCCCCCAGTATATTTATATCTACATTTATCTCCTCAACTAACTTTTGTTATTTATTTTCAGTTTTATTATTTTTCTTTCAAGTATAGTTTGTAATCATGTTCTGTTGTATCCCTTTATAAATGATAAGTTTATTTCAATAACATTATGAGTTAGTCAAATGTTATATAGCTTCTGAAAGATTAATTTCAGGTGCATAATTTATTTTTCTCATGAAGAAATTTTTGTAATTAATCATCCAAGCTATAATATAACATCCTACAAAAATAATTTTTGAGAAAATATGCCTATAATTCTGTTAAGATCTAACAAAGGAACATATCAATTTCTCAGTAATAGCAATGGGATCTAGCATTTAACCTTTATTTTTGGGCATGGTTGTTAATACTCATGAAAATAAAATAGAGGATAAATGGTGTTCCAGATCACATTTTAGATATTGGAATACAAAGTGTCCTTTTTATTAAAATATATTATGCAAGTATGTTAATTATAAACATATCAGTCACACATATTTTATCAAAATATTAATTGTATATTCATTATATGTATTAAAATATATTGATTGTACATATCACATTCGATGTGATTGTGCATATCACATTTAACTCCTTATACTGGCACTGATCGTATTCAACCTATTTTTTAACTCTCTTGCCCCATGCACACACTTCTGTTATCTGTAATAGTTACTATAGAATGTCTACTTCTACTCACTAAATTTCTTATTCAGATTTAACCTCTTTTATGTTTAGTATAAAATCCCAAACAAATATATTATTTTTGTTTAACTTCCCTGAATCCACTAAAAGTTTTATCTATTGAAAAAGTGTGGATTCTATAGAACAGTCATTTTTAGAAAAAAAAAAGATACAAGCCTAAGAACTATTCTAATTTTCAAAAGCTTTCATTGTCATTGTTGTTATTTTCTCACCTCAGAAATTGTCTTCCTGTTTGGATCAGTACGTTTAATATGTGAGCAATCATCATTGTATTGTAACATTTTCCCAAAACAGCTTGCATTATAAAAGCTGAAGATTTTCCTTCAAAAAAAGTTAAAGAACTAAAAATAACTATAAAACAGCACAAAATGTTAGCTTATATTTTTCAATGACTAAATCTATCACACAATAAAATTCTGATTGAGAATCATTGTTTAAAGATATTGTGACCAAGAGAAGGTTCATTTAAAATATTCTTTGAAATGTTGGTATAGAAAATTTATTGGAAATCTTTTAGATATTGGGCATTTATTTCAAAATTTAGAAAAGCACCATACACAAAGGAAAATGAAAAGATCCAGGGAGTGAAGTAGGAAAAATAAGAACTCTTAAAATACCTTTTAAAGCACAAAAATGAAGAAAAAGACAAAAAACAATTCAAAATGAATTTTATACACTGCCATAGAGATGTGTTTCAACTAATGGTGGAAGTAAATACATTTTCTTTCTGATAAATACATTATTTTTAAGAAGTTCTGATAAAAAAAAGAAAGAAAATTCTGATAAGCCAATATAGCATACAAAAATATTGCAGAAAAATGGAATCACAATTCATAAGGCAATTTTTCACTGAAAGGCACTCATAGTATTCTGTATAAGACACATCAAGCCAGGGAATATTATTCCTTTATTTTGTATTCTGTGCTTCTACAACCATATTCCAGAATATTTTTACCCTATTTTGAAAGCTGATTTGTCCTGAGTGGTAGCCTCAATGATTTTTCATCTAAACTAAGGCCCTCTACGTGGATGCAAGATCATAATTCCATTTATAAACATTTTTCCTGTATTCGATCTGTAACAAAATTTCTGAACTTTCTCTCCAACGTGTAACGTTGTCTTATTCTATGTATTCACACAGTTTACTTATAATTTTGTCTCCTTCTCCTCCTTCTCCTTGTCCTTCTCCCTCTCCTTCTTCTTTCTCAGGCTTACTTGGCAAAAGGCAGATGTAGGATTAGGCAGGATGGCAATGATGATGGCGATGATGTTGGTGAGACAATTCACAAAGAAAAAGGTTTTGGAACTTATTTTAATAAAGGAAATGGAGTAGTTTCGGTGCTCTATTACATAATTAAGAAAGGCAACGCGTATTCTTCATTCTAGTTCAAATCGAGGAGCTTATGTGAAATGCCATACTTTCCTGACAGCAAATATCTATAAGTGTACCTTTTGTCTCAGCCTACATTTGTTTTGTGTGATCCTGACTTATCTGTGACTCAACCCAAACTTGCATTAAAGAGATGGGCCTATGTCTGCTTAGCATTCTTACTGGCACTTGCTATCTTCATAAGCCCTTGGTGTAGAATTTATTACCAAGAGTATTGATTTAAGTTGGTGGCTTGTCATCCTCAATCTTGTTGAGTGTACTCTTGTCTTTTTCAGGATCAATTCAGAATAAACTACTCAGGAGCTCCATTTCATTCTTATGTTGGGTTTATCTTTTGTGAAGTATTTCATGGGGTCAGAAAAGAATACCCTACAGTATGGCAATTTGGCTTGCTAAATACTTCAAATGGAAAGACTTTCATTGAAAGGTTTGGTTTGGTTTGGTTTTGAGACAGGGTCTCACTAAATTGCCCAAGCTTGGCTCCAACTTCCTCAGCCTCCCAGAGTATAGGGATTGCAGGCAAGTGCCACCACACCCAGCTTTCTTGCTTGCTTGCTTGCTTGCTTGCTTTCTTTCTTTCTTTCTTTCTTTCTTTCTTTCTTTCTTTCTTTCTTCCCTTGTTTCTTGTAAATTCTTTTAACTGCCTGCCAGGCTATAGAATAACTAGCATTGTCTTAGTCCAATTAATCATACTTCAATGAAATATTACTATAATTAATCTAGTCTATTTCATTATATTATGAAATTATTTTTAAATATCTTTACTACTGGTTAATATAAGCCTTACAAATAGAAAATGATCAATATATGTTGAGTAAATAATTACAGTGAACTGCTGAATCATGAATGAGTTCTGTGCCAGGAGAATGCTCCTCAGCCTGATGTATTCGTGAATCCAACAAAGTGAGTCGTATACACTTTTGACACAAATATACAATGTACACCATAGAACAGTAAACACACACAGTACTGTAAATAACCTACTTTTACTTTTACAGTCACCTTATGGTGGTAGAGTACAACAAGAGGCATTTAGGGGATTATGGAGTAAACTGACAAGGAGAGCACTACTAACTGGAGGAAGGAGGGTGGGTAGGGGATTGGTGCAGCTGAAGGATTATCAGCAAAAGGAGATGGAGGCCAAGATGAAATTTCACTCACATCTGATGTTGATGACACAGGTTTTTTGATGGATTCAATTCTGTCTACCCTCTTGAAAAACCAACCCAGTGATGTCTGAATACTAGGTCTTTTTTTTTTCTCCTCACAGATGACTGCAGTGCTGGATGACATTCTGAACGGCTGTTGCAATCTTTGTGTATCATTATACATTGGACTCCTGTGCCTCAATAACAGTGCCCCTTCATGTAAAGAAAACCCCTTTGCCATATCTTGCGTTGCAGATATCTTTGGTTCTTCAATTACATCTTCCTTTTAGCTCTCTGCATATTTTTGCTAGGTCTCTAATCCCTCAGGCCCTCATTAGTAAGTTCCTCCTATTGCACAGCAAGGCATTCAATGGAGTCGTCCTCTTGTAGATTTAGCTCTAGATCTCTCTCCAAGGGTCACTAAGGTGTTGAAGAATTCTTGCATTCCTTAACCATCTTCTCAAAGTCCATTAACACCATGAAGAAACTGTGGGCAAAGGTTCTGCCAACCCCGTTCATGGTGATAGCTGAAATCTCCCACCAAGCAAAGTTGATGTTTTTTATGGTCTTTAGATGTTTTTCATTTTTTTATTTTTATTTTTTTTATTTTAAAGAGAATGGAACAAAACAAAACAAAATAAAACAAAACAAAACAAAGCAGAACAGAGTCAAACATAACATAGCATTTCAGAACAGAACACTGCAAGCAATACAGGTCTTCAAAACATAACAACAGGAGATTAACAATGGCTATCCTAGTGTCTCTTGTTTTCTTTGAAATGGCTGTTCACACATTCACACACAATAAACTCAAAACAAAATAATGTAAAACCAGATAAAACAAAAGAGTGAAAGAATTACAGGCCTTCAAATCAGACAATAAGAAATCAATAATGGCTACCTTAATGTCCTTTGTTTCCTTCAAAAAAACTGTTCATATCTTCTCACATATTGCAATCAAATAGTACAAAACAGACTTAAACCAATCAAATCAAAGAATAAAAGCATTATTGGACTTCAGAACCTTTCCCTCATATTTATCAGGGATTTTGTATCTTATTGAGTCTTTCAGTTTCTTACACTAGGGAGACAATGCAGTGTTTAAACATGTGAGTTTGGTTTATTTCACTTATGAGTATGGTCTCAAGTCACATCCATTTACTTATAAAAGCCTCAATGTGATCCTTCTTTATAGCTGAATAATACTCCATTGTATAAACATAGCACATCTTTTTTATCCATTCCTCAATTGATGGGCATTTGGGTTGTTTCCAAGATTTGGCTATTATAAATTGTGCTACTATAAACATGGGTGCACATATATCACTGTGGTATGAAGATTTCACTTCTTTTGGGAATATGCCCAGAAGCAGAATAGCTGGGTCAAAGGTGACTTCCAATCCTAGCTTTTTGAGAAGCCTCCAGACTGATTTCCACAGTGGCTGCACCAGTCTACGCTCCCACCAACAGTGGAGAAGGGTTCCTTTTTCCCCACAGCCTCTCCAGCATCTGTTGTTGGTGGTTTTCTTGATCCTGGCCATTTTCTAGAGTGAGATGAAATCTCAGAGTTATTTTAATTTGCATTTCTCTAATGAGCAATAATGCTGAATGTTTTTTCATGTATTTATTTGCCATTCATATTTCTTCAGCTGAGAAGCGTGTTTTCATCTCAGGTGCCCATCTTTGAATTGGGTCTTTGAATTTCGAGGGCCTAATTTTTTTTTAAATTCTTTATGTGTTCTAAATAGAAGACCTTTGTCTGAAGGACAGTTGACTAAGATTTTTTCCCAATTTTTAGGTTTTCTTTTCACTCTGTTGGAGATTTCTTTTGACATGCAAAAACTTTTTAATAAGACAAGATACCAGTTGTCGATTTTGGGAAGTGTTTCCTGTGCAGTTTGACTTTTGCTCTCATTTCTCCATCAATTTTGAAGGATAGTTTTGCAGGATACATCAGTCTGGGATGGAAGTTGTTTTCCTTTAAGACTTGAAATACTTCACTCCATGCTCTTCTTGACTTCATTGTTTGTGTTGCGATGTCTGCTGTAATTCTGATGGGCTTTCCTTTATAGGTGATTTGCTTCTTTTCTCTAACACCTTTTAATATTCTTTACTTATGTTGAATTTCTGGAATGCTGATAATTATATGTCTGAGTGTTGGTTTATTTTGGTTATGGCTAGTTGGAGTTCTATATGCTTCACTTATCTGTATGTCAGTTTCCTTTCCCATGTTTGGGAAATTTTCAGCTATTACTTCTTTAAATAGTGTTTTTATACCATTTGTGTTTTCTCCTTCTTTTTCATTTACACCTATCAGTCTTATATTGTTTTTCTTTGTATCATCTTGCAATTGCTGAATGGCTATTTCCTGATTCCTTGTTATTTTTAAAAGATGTTTCCTTTCTTTCTCACTAGCTGCCATCATGTCTTCAAGGTCTGAAAGTCTATTTTCATATTCATTGAGGTGGCTTTGCAAGCTTTCAGTGGAATTCTTGATTTCCTGGATATCTCTTTGAATCTGTTTCATGCATTCTAATTCTTTCCTGTATTCTTCATTCAAGGTTCCCATTCTTTTGCAGTGCTCCTCTATTTTTCCAACTATATCTTTTTTTTAGATGTGTTCAGCATTTCTTTCATTACATTTGTCATTTCTTGTTTTACCTGGGAAATCATTTCTAATCTCAGTTCCTTTAAAGCTTCATGGAGTTTTTTCTTTATTTCAGTTGCTATCATTTCAGAAGTTTCAGGTGTGTAGCTTATACTTTCTTCTATGTCCATGTCTCTTAGGCTTGTTTGGGATGGACTGGAGGTGTAAGATTGCATTTTGCTCTTTTGTTTTGTCATTTTCCTGTATTCCACTGTGGCAGGTGAGTCCAACGTGCATGGTTAAGAGGCTCCAAGGCTAGGTGAAATTCACAGTGCATGCCTTCAGCTCCAGCCAAGACTACCACTGTGGCTGCTGTGTTGCTGGGCGGTGTCTGGGTGGAGCCCAGGCAGGACCCCAGGGACACTCCAAATGTCCCTGGCTGATGGTGGAATCGGCGCAGGTCCCTAACAGGCTGTTTGCAAGGTCCCAAACTGCACAGCTAGGTGAAATTCACTGTGTGTGTCTTCAGCTCAGGCCAGGCCCAGAGCTGCAGCTGCTACACAGGTCCGGGGTGGCTTGGTGGAGCCCAGGCAGGACCCCAGGGATGCTCCAGATGTCCGGGCTAATGGTGGAATGTGGTCTTGTAGATGTTAAGGTCCTTTCTAAATTGCCACAAAGTTGCTTCTGTTTTATCAGTTTTCTGCACTGCCTGACAAAGGTGTGACACAAATATTTTTTGAAAGTCACAATAACTCCTTGACCCATAAGTTAGAATAACACCATAGTATTCAGTGACAGATGCATTAGTAGGACGTTGGGATGAAATTCATTCATGAACTGGGGGTGACTTGGTGGACTGTTAAGCAGTAAAAGAATGTTGAATGGGATATCTTTCTCTAAACTGTATTTCTCTTTGGGATAAAGTGGTGGAAATAGCAATCTTGGAAAACTGACTGTTTAACCCAGGCTTTGGAGTTACTCTTCCACACAGCAGGTGGAGAGCCTCTGGCTATGTTTTGGAGGGCCCTTGGCTTCTATGAATGGTGTACTGAAAGAAGCTTTAGCTTCGTATCACTGAAAGAATTGCCAGCAGAAGACAGTGAGTCTGTCCTTTGCTGCTTTGAAGGCCAGCATCAGTTTTTCCTCTTTATTGAGCTAACTTTGTTCTAGCATCCCCTTCTAGTACAGTCCTGTTGCATCATGTTAAAATCCTGTTTGAGTAAGTAACCACTTTAATCAATAATTTCTCTAAATGTTGCTGGACATTCTTGGGCAGCTATGGTATCTGCACTTGGAGCCTCACCAATTGCTTTTACATTGCAAATGTTGGTTCTAGCCTTGAATCTATTATACCATGGTGGCTAGCAGAAAAAGATGCACACTCTGCATCCCATTTTTTCTTCAAGTCTTCAAATAGGTTTTTAGCTTTTTATTGAGTAAACATTAAGCTGAGTGGCCCTCCACCCTGATGCTGATCCTGCTTCCACACACAGAGAAGTTTCTTTATCTCCTCTATCAATCTACCACGCACATTTGAGATTATCGTTAAGTTCATTGGTAAAGCAGATTTCACACATTCCACGATCTTGTCTTGTTCTTTAAAATTATGCCAGTGGTTGAATGATTCATGTTAAAAGAATGAGCAATATCTACCATCTTTTTGCTTTGGTCCAGTCTCAATTATTTTCACTTTTGTTTCCCCGGTTATTGCTTTGCACTTCCAAGGAGTCCTCTCTACATCACACCTGCTTTTCCTATTGCTTCTGGACATCCTGGACTGTAATCAGTAGCATTGTACTGCTCTACACCGTGGCAATGTACAGTAAACACACAGCAGCACAATTGGGACAATGTCCAGCAGACATGTGAGTTATTTCTGTGATATGTTTGCATCTCTGAATGTTCATAATGCTAAATTCATTTATCTTTGTGAAAGTTTACTGCTCAAGTGTTCACAAATGGAAGACTTGCTGGATATTTTAATCTAGTCTATTTCATTACACTATGAAATTATTTTTTGAATAACTCGGCTATTGGTTGATATAGCACCTTGAAAAAGGAAACACTAAATAGATGTTGAGCAAATAATTATATTTTAAAATTTAACAGTTTAATTTAAGCTTAATTTTACAACTGTTGAAATATTTTAAACCATATAAAGCTGGCCCTCAATATCAGGTTCCTTGTCCTTGGTCTCAATCAACTGAGGATCAAATATTTTAGGAAAAAATTTTCTGTATGTATGTAATATATGCAGGCTTTTCGTCTTGTCATTATTCCCTAAATATTGGAATAGTGTAACTACTTGTGTGACATTTACATTATACTTGGAATTATAAGTAATCCTGAGATGATTTAACATATACAGGAGGATGTGCTTCAATTGTACAAAAATACTATACCATTATATATAAGGGACATGAGCATCCTTGGGCTTTATTATCTGTGGAGTTTCTCAGAACTAATGTTCTGAAGATATAGGGGAAAGGCTTTAACTAATTTCATAAAGAGTTCCTTTTTTTATATATACAGGATTTCATATTTATATTTGTGTTAATTTCTCATAGTTACTGATAATGATGGTTTACATGCAAATTATCTTACTATAGAAATAAAATATGCATATTGAAGAATATTGTTGAGAGATCAAATGACGAGACAGAATCCAGCAACCTGAAAGGGCTAGTCTTGCTTTTGTTATTACAAACCTTTCAGAAAAACTGTTCTTTTTCTGGGAGAAGGAATGGTACATGAACAGCCTGGGTTTTCCCTGGTTAGTATTATTCTTCAATCACACCCTTCCACCCAGTCACATTTCTGTGTGGACTATTCTTCATCAGAATTAAGCATAAAAGTAGAAAGTTTTCCCTTTGGTCTTTTGACCTTCATTTCTGAAGCTTCCTGTGACACATAAAGCTTTAATTAAATAAATATGTTTTGGTTTTCTCATATTAACTGATCTTGTGATATATGTGCCAACCATGACCCTTATGGCAAATGAGGAATGGTATCACAGCTTTTGGTGCCTGTAGCTTCTTTCAAAGGTTTGCTTCAAGTGATAATATGTGACAAAAGTCCCTGAAAAGAAATCTTT
>RJWT010018544.1:8295-18903 GCA_004365215.1 Cuniculus paca
TGTGTCAATAGTATTGTATTTTCCATTGATCATTAAAATTCACTATATTTTAGGTTAGATTCTGTGAAGGGTCTGAGATTTTACACAAACACACACTCAGAAACACACACAGACAGAAAGAGAGAGAGAGACAGAGAGAAAGAGAGAGAGAGAGACCTCTGGGTTAAAGAAAAGACAGTCAGTTCATTATGCACATCAAAAGCTGTGGCCAGAGTGACTTCTTAGAACCAGTTCTCCAAGCCCCATCTTCATGGGTGACTTAGAAAGGATCAGATGACATCTATACATGCAATCAGGTGCATTACCAGAATGGAATTGCAAATTAGGAAGCTCTGATCTCATGTAGGGCTGCTGCTAACCTACCCATCCTCCAGTTTTAAAAGAGAAAAAAAAAATTGCTACTTTGAGAAGCAACCCAATCTTCTCCAGATTGAGACAGGATAAATCTTTATGCTTACACTCTGGGATGTCTGTGAGGAGTCATCTTTAAGTGTTGGCTACGTTGGTCAGGAAACAAATCCTTCCTCTGACCTGGAGGGTTATGCTATCCATAGTTTCCACAATTGTCTCCTAGTCAAGCATCCTTACAGAGTTACTTTGAGATGTGTGGAAATACCAGACTCATGGAGAGTTACCTTCCAACATATATGTGGACAACATCTTTTGCATGAACAAATAATCAAAATCGAAAAGCACATAAACATTTGGGTCCTTTGTGAGCTACAGGATAAAATCTAAATCTCTTAGGTTGGCATTCAAGTTCCTTCACTATCTGTTCTACTTCTACAGTTCTCTATGTCTAATTCTCTGCTTGGACACTTTAAATACTAAGAGTCTAGCAGAAGTTTAGTGATCAGGAAATTTCTCTGTTAGTTACTTTTCTCATTACTGAGACAAAATGTCCAATACCCAAAGTTAAAAAGGGAAAGGTTTACATGGCTTACAGTTTGCAGATCTTTCAGTTCATAGTTGGCTGGCTGTAAGGCAGGGTAGCATTGCAGAGGGGCATCACAGAGGAGAAATAGTCCAAAGCAAGCAAGGGAGAGCAAGAAAAGGAACTCAGCAGGTTATTTCTACCCCTTTTCTATTCTTTTTTTTGTTTTGTTTTGGAACTGGGGATTGAACTCATGACCTCGTGCTTGCCAAGCAGGCACTTGTGCCCTTGAGCTAAATCCCTGGATGTCCCTTTTATATTCTATCCAGGCTACTGGAATTAGGACAGTGCCAAACCAATCAGCAGACTGATTTAGTAATCCCACATCCTTAATCCCAGCATCACACATTCTACATCTAGCCACTTCTGAAAACCCCCCACCTATGACTGCATGAGGTTTTGAGGGAACGTCTAGACACAAGCCATGATGATACATGAGTGTGTGTGTATGTGTGCACACATGTGTACCTTTGCAATGCTGTTTCCCTAAAATAAGAGTCCTGAAAATGAATTTGTATTTTCTGAGTATAACTCTATATTTAATTTTCACATTAAAGGTAGAATTTTTTCCTTTTTCTATTTTTTTAGCCAAGAAAACTGATCTTAGAAAGGCCAAATAACTTTCGAAATAAGCAGAAGATCATTTCCTCTCATATCAAATCCTGAGTGCACCCACCATGCTAAAGTCAAGCCTGGCGTTTCAGGTCCAGTGACTGAGAAGTGGCAGTGACACACTGTGCAGGCCACAGACTAAATAACTGAGCACTGCTTCTAGCTGAGGAGAGCTGGGAGCTGGCTGTCAGGGGTGCTGGGTCATCTTGACTCCAGAGGCCAACACAGCACGCCTCATAGGAGGAAGCACGCTTGAAAGTTAACAGAGTTTCTTACTCTGCTATTTTCCTTGAATTATCCAGACCATATAATCCTCTGTCATTTTCAGAATCTAATAACTTTAAAGTCTTTTATCAATACTTATTTATTGCTCTCCTGATTTAGCTTTTAACCAAGAGGCACACACAGGCGGGGTTGAATCTCAGGAAAAGGGAGCCTCTCGGGGCTGGACCTCAGTGCCACTCTTCCTTTCAACCTCCATTCCTCGGCCCCAGTCCTTCTGACCACATGTAGTCTCCCTGTGGTGTCAGGGCTGCGGTCCAGCCAGTGAGCCATGGGGAGGGGTCATCTTCTGATACTGTTTGTCCCATGTCAGGGACTCCCAAAAAGGGCAGGGCTCCCTGGGCCATCAACTCCTCTAAGGCCCCCACAGGGACACAGTGTAGTGTCAGAGTCACTGAGATGATTCATAAAAATACTGACTCTCAGCCATTATTGATTGCTTTTGACCCTGTTTAGAAGTCATGTACCATGTTCATTGTTTTGTTGTGATTGACTCTACTCTGTTTTATTTTGTTTGGTTGTATTCTTTTCAAAATAAGAATAATAATAATAAAAAATACTGACTCCCATCCTCACCCAGATCCAGGATTCAAGACCTCTGTAAATGGGGCCCCATACTCTGTAGTTTTAGAAGCGTTTCTGGGGTGGTACTCATAGCTAGTTCTTTGACCAGGGTTCAGGAATCTTTGGGGTGGAAAGAAAAATACCCTCAGGCCAGACTAGTAATTGAAGCTAGATCTTGTCACCACTTACTTCTGGAATCTTGGTTGAAGATATCATTTTCCCCATCCTAGGCCTGTGTTTTGCACCTGTACAAAGAGGGGTTCGGGTAGGTAATCCATTAGGCTCTATATGGTTTTTAACTTCCTAAAAGGAGATTAGACTGCTCTGGCTGCACAGAAAGCTCAGACTGGCCTTGACATTGCTTTTGGCATAGATGCTTTAAGTGATTGGTGGCTCCTGGTCCAGTCCTCACTTATTGCTTCCCCTTTACAGAGCACGATGTTTGTCCCCTTGAGGCTGCTGCAGATCTGCCCAATTCTAGGACTGAGCTCTTTCCTTGCTGGTCATGTGGAGACACTGTTTTCAGGGTAGTGGTATTTTAAATTTGTTTAATTCAATTTGACCTAAACTCTCTCTGCATTCAGCTGTGTGTAGCACTTTGCATGAATGTATGAGCTGAGGCCCCTTTGTCCCAGCATCTTACCGCCTGCCTAGAGAAATAAGATGTCGATACACTGATCTCAACAGTAATTCCAAATGAGATGGCAGGTGCTCAGGAATGAGAAGATTGGAGTGGGTTGGAGGAGTTGGGAAGGCTCCCTGGAGAAACTTCTGGAGATTTAGCCAAGTCTCAGACACACATAGAAGTCAGATGGGTAGAGAGAAAAGAGGAGGCTGATGCAGGAAGAAAGGTCACACCCCAAACACATATCCTGGATAATTTGTAGGCAAGGATGGGCTAGAAATGTTGTTCTGGGACTGCAACTTCAGAGGAGGCCTACACAATGGTCTAGAGAAGGGGGATAGGAATTAGAAAATGAGTCAAGGAGTCCATTTGTGTCCATGCTTCAGGACGCCCAATTCTGGGTGGACCTCTACTTCTTCGGTCTGATGAATTCCCTCTGCCTTGGGTGGAGTTGCCCCGGAGCACCATGGCCTCATTTATTCACATTTGGGTGAGCACTTTTTTGCTGCATCAGGTCCCAGAGAGGCATGGAAGGGAATCAGGTGAGAGGCCCTTGGTAAATTGGACGGGCGCCTTACTGTGAGCTCCTGCCCCTGTTCCTCAAGGTTCAAAAGGAGTTGTTTGTTCTCTTCAAGAGTTGTTCATCCATCCATCCATCCATCCTCCAAAGACACCAAGGCCTATTAAAGGCACTAAGGGGAATTCAAGACACCATAAAATACTCTCCCTGCTCTCCTGGGTCTCTGTGCAGAAACCTGGGGACTGGGATGACAACATTAACAACCTCCTGCTAGACTGTGAGCCTTCTGTTCTCAGTGAAACAGAAGCACAGGAGAAAGGGAACATGCAGGTGAGAGAAGCCGGAGAAGCCTTCCTGGAGGGGGTGAGTCTTCATCTAGCAGGGTGATGAGTGATTGTGCCCAGACCGCCGCAGTCCCCAAGTATCTGACACGAGCCACAAAGGTCATTTTAAGCTTTCCAGTAGCTGCATTCCCAACAGTAAAAAGAAACAGTTGTAATTAATTATAGTAACACTTGCGATTAATTCTAGTATGCTTTACATCTCCTAATATATTCAAAATAGTATCATTTTCAACGTGTAATCAATCATGTATTTTTATAAAATAAACATTATTGATGAGATTTCTTCACTAAATCTTTGAAACCTGGAGTGTATTTTATACATGGAGCACACCTCAGTTTGGATTAGTCACATTTCCCATGCTCAGGGGCCACATACAGTGGCTGCCCTGGAGTGTGGGTGGGGGTTCATTGAGCACCCCAGTGTAGCTGCACTATCTCCAAATGTCTCATCTGGAAGACAGGGCTGGGGTGAAAGGGGTAGAGAGAGGGCTCTGGCGGCTATTGTGGGAGGGAAAAGCCTGACCCAGGACCGGAGGGCTGTGGGGAAACGAGGAACGAACACAGCTGTAAGTTCTGGGAGCTCAAAGGATGGGTGCAGGGAGTTGCCCGTGTTTTCTGACACAACAAACAAATTCTCAATGGCTCTGGGAGAAAAGAGGCCCCAAGTAGGAACTGCATTTGCGGAAAATGAGAGTCCTTAAAGCTGTCTGAATAGAAAATAAGGTTATCATTATGCCTTATCATTAGAAGAGAGAAGAATATTAAAAGGACTCAGTTCAGCTTGAATAAAAAAGATAAATTTCAAGTAAGCTGGCATACAGTTTATCCATGACTGGATTTGCTGTAATAAAGTCGGCGAGGGAATAAGCTGGGTGATTTACAGGGAGGCTGCTTCTGTAAAATTTACAAACTGCTGTGATAAAATGTCACCTTTTATGATGCATTCCACTCGGGCTGCATATATAAAGGGCGCTGCAATGGAAAGAGTTGCGAAAACAAAGCAGTAGCTGGCTCCCCAGTTGCCGTCCTCTGCTTTTCCAGCAGAATCGGGGATTTATGGAAAGATGACCTCGACACTCAGCTTTTACGGTTGTGGATTACAAACTGCCAGTGAAATGGCATCATTTCCTTCAGCTTTTTATTTTGCGACCTCAGAGACTGCTTTCAATAATTTAGACGGGGTGAGATGAGTAGGGATGGGCGGGATGAGGAGGAGAAGACCCCGGTTCCAGGGGCTCCAATCCAGCGCCAAAGGCAAGCACCCCCACGAGTGCTCTCTCACTGATGTTGCAGGCATGAATTTCTAATACATCTGTGTCATAATCCATTACTTTCCTAGATCAAAGTTTACCTGCTATGCATCTCCATCTGTCTATTTTGGACGAAATTAAGTCCAAGTCAATAATGGGATTTCTTTCTTGTCTTTATTAGATCATAGAAGAATCCTGGGCCCTCGTGGGATCTTGACCTGGGCAGCAGCAGGTTTTCTGGTGTTTCACTCTGCATATTTGCGTTGGTTATGTGGGATGATATGTCCCCTGCATCCCCCAGTTCAGATACTTAGAAGAGGGACAGATAGGCCCTCCTTTCCTTCTCCAGTGATTACAGGGTCATCCTAAAGCCCTTGAGCTCTTAATCTCCACCTTTCCAGGCACCTCCTGTCAAGAGGCACTAGCATCTGGCCTTAACTACTGTTTGAAAGAAATATGAACCCTCCTCCAGTCTGGTGGGTTCTTCCTGTCTCCAGCAGGACTCTTGTCAATGCCTCCCTTCAGCAAACCCCGCTCTGCTCTGTCTTACTTCGCAGGCCTGAAACATTCTGAATCTGCATGTGTATCCACATGAGCACATATGTGGCATGAATGTTTACTTACAAGTAACCATCAACTTGGCTCATAGAAAAAAAAGACAATGTTGGCTTCTTTATTCTGAAGTGATTTACAGAAAATAGCATTTGCACCAGGCTAATTGCTCTAATGGGGATTCAAGTAAGAGCCTTAGGTACTTTGGGTGGGGTTATTTCAGATTGGGTAGGGGTGCCAAGATAGGTGGCATGGAAGAGGAGAGATCTGGTCAGGGCTGTGTGAACAAGAAGTTTGCTCTGTGTGCAAGGTCATTTCAGGCCCAGAGGGAAGCATGAGCCAGGCCTGCAGTGGGAGAGACATGACCAGGGAAAGAAGGTTGGTTTGGGTTGGGGTGAGGTGGGTGGCAGACAGGAGGACACAGTAGGGCCAATGTGTGGATAGTAGGAGAGATGCTGATGGCTGTTGTGAGGGTGCTAAGCAGTGTAAACAATAACTTGGCTACTGAATGTACTGAAAATTATCCTTGGAAGTTCTCAAGTCATGGAAATAATTCAGCTTATTAAACTGGATATGTGGGTGGTACTGAAAACAAGAGTTTTCCTGAAACCCTCATCCACGAGATACCAGACAATATCCAGGCTGTAATACCAAATGGGGACCTGGATGATTTTTCCAAAGTGTACATGCATTGATAATGGAACTCAGGGTCTTATGCACACTAGGCAAGTGCTCCACCATTGAGCTACCTCCCCAGTCCCAAAAGGTACTCCTTCATTTTAACTTTAACTTAATGCTTGGTTCTTTGAGAGCCTTCAGCAGCCTGTATCACTGAGATCCTACTCAGTGCTATCCTCCCTGCCCACACTCCCTTTGTTCCTCACTGTATTGTGTGGACACTAATGTTCAGCCTCCTCTTGTTAGGCCTGGGTAATCCCCAGAGGGACATGGTGGGTCTGTCAGGGCCAGAGTACAGCAGAGACTCCTGGAGTTGCATTGTCAAGAAGCCTGGCCATTGGAGGCAGGCTTGCTAGCAGAACCTAAGGGTATGGTAGTGGAAAAACCACCATGTAGACAGTACATGTTAAAAATAGATAACAAATAAGCAAGCCATCTCTTTGGAAGTAAAGAGAATTGAGGGCAAATCAGTCCAGGTATGGGGTAGTAAGGTAAGTAAGTGGTTCAGATCTTAGACTTAATCACCAAGGGTATACTGAAATTCTTCAACTGTGTACTGCTTGGAACGTACAACACTGGGTGGACACGGGGGCTTGCAGGGACTGTGGCCACAGCTTGCTAATGAGGAGACAGAGCTGCCTGGTTTGTAGTTCCCCTAGATCTGAACCCTCTTTGCTTGACCAAGGAGACAGTAGCTTCCTTGTGCCACTCTCTGCTTCTTGGCCAGAAAGTCCCTGGGTGTTGGGTTAGAGTGTGGCTTGGACAGTCCCAAGTGTAGGTTACTTTTCTCTCATTGCTGAGACAAAATACCCAAAATTAAGAAAGGAAAAGTTTATTTGGCTCACAGTTTGTGGAGGTTTCAGTCCATCCTTAGCTGGCTCCAAGGCAGAGTGGCACACGGCAGAGGGCAACAGTTCATGGCAGCCAGAAGACAGCAAAATCAACAACAGCCAAAGGGGAGGAGCATGTAGAGAAGACTCTTTCTGTCCCTTATATTGTATGTAGGTCACACTCACCTTAGGGTGGGTGTACATTCACATCCGTAATCCCAGCCTTGGACCATGAATCAATCACAAATTCTAGAAGCCTGCCCCCAAGGCTGCATGGCTTTGGGGGAACATCTAGACACAAACCATAACCACTCCCCTCTACAGTCACAATTGATCACATCTGAATAGGACACCAAACCCAAATTATTGGATCTGTCCTTGTATCTCTTATTTTCCTGCTTTCCTGAGTTAAGTCAGGCTTTGAGACCTGTCCATTATGTCACTTGCAAAAGATGTATCTCCCAAATTAAGAGTTTAACTAGATTTCATTCTGGGAATTGAGCAAAAAGTAGCAATAACTTAGCTTATAAAATGGTTGTGTAATGAAAGTATAAGACAATAGCCCTGGTAGAGGCTTTTTACTATCATAAGATGAGAGTTTCTATGGGCTGTTCTGACAGATTTACTGTTGTTTTAACTTAATAAGCTATTTCTGCGTTAGCGTTGTTATTGTTTTCGTAGTTATAGGACATGCTGTATTGTTTTACTATATTATCCCTCCCCCTCAGATTTATGGTGGAATTTTTCTCTTTGTTTAGCATATAAATACGTGAATTTCCTCTGATCCTCCCAGTTCTTCCAGGGATAAATAGACATAGAGTAGTTTGTCAGCACACGGTGTAGAATTTGCCTAATCTCCCGCCCTCCTTCCCTCTTTCCTTCCTTCCCTCTCTCCCTCCCCTTTTTCCTTCCTTCCAATAAGGTCAGGCTCCTTCTGAAGCTGTACCTTCATTCAAAATTGTTTGCATTTCTTCACTCAAACCAATCAGATAAAGTAACATTAATCTGGCCTTATGCTTGTAAAGCATTGTGAGCTTTTAAATCTATTGTGATATTTATAACTGCTCATCGAGATGGGTCAGACATGTTTACTATCTCCCTTTATACCCTGGGAAATGCAAGTCTCAGAGATACTCAAGCTGTCTGTGGCTACCTAGCTGGTCGGTTTGGCAGAGTAAAGACCAGAACCCGGATTTCCCAGCACATGGACCAGGTGCTTCCAAGGCTGGGCTGTAGCAAGAGACATCTAATAGAAGATAAATGTTGGCTGTCCAATCTCTAGCACTGGTTCCATTACTAACTCAAAGGGAAATACAGGTCTTTCTTATCATCTCAATATTCTCTAAGAATTGCAGCTGGGAAGAAGTAATTGTAACCCTATATTCTCTGTGGTCCTTGAGTAGAACTGGTCAATGTGTTATGGATAACATGGTGGTCAGAATTCAGTGGGTGACTAAAATTTTCACTTTCGATTGTTCAGGGAAAATATCAATATCAATAGGAAAGAGATGGAAAGAGAAGCAATAACTGTGCCAGGTATATTGTCTCTGATAATCCTTTTAACAACCTGGCAAGCTAGGTGAGTCCAAGTTTCCAAATAGATACCTGAGCTTCGGAGAATCAGATCAAGTAGGTTGGTTTGTGGTAGAAATGAGATTTAAATATTCCTCTAAAGTTTATAGCCTTGGACCCTTGTCTGTTTTGTTCACCAACAAATGCAACCTTTTTGGGCTATGAAGTAAAAATTAATGTCTTACCTTAATCTTTTTGGAAGATGATGGGGAAAGAGAGAGAGTGATATGAATGATCCTAGAGTTTTGGGCAGCCATTCAATCTGGGGCTCTAACCTCATCTGTCGTTGTCATCCATCATCTGTGGTTCTTCAGATAGAATGTAAAGAACTTTTCTAGTTCTGACCTTCTAGGTTTCACTCAAGTTGGTCCCCACCCGGGCCTGGCCTCTGGGCTCCACCCAGGAAAGGTGCATCCTGAGTGCAATGTTCTAGGTGTTGCAGAGGATCCATCACCCCGCTCATAGTTACAGACCTCAGACTTTCCAGCCCCAGCCTGCCTGGCTCAGTAAAAGTCCAGAGTATGGGGAGAAAGAGGATTTAGCCTGTCTGGGTTTACATCCCTGCAATATCTCTTTTAGTTTCCCCCTCCTTCTAAATCCCTCAGACATAAGACTTCTTGGATGTGAGTTTCATAATGGTAGGGAAAGGGTGCTTTTTCCAAAGACTGGAAGTTCCTATTGGTCTGAAAAGACTCAGTTTATCTCTCTAGTTTACTGTCTTCCTATAGGGTCAACTTTCTTTCCTGTCTTTCCTTTCCTCTTTTTTTCATTCATTCTCACCTTTTTTTTTAATTGAAAACTTTCCTTTGAGGTTCCTATTAGAGGGAGTGCCAAGTAAGCGTGTTGGATCCTGGGGGTCAAACTAGGGCCCATTCTATGCTCAGCCCAGTTCAGAAATGGCCAGAACTGCTGACTTAGGATTGTACTCCTTGATTTCTTGTTTTTCTAGGTGAGCATTTTTACTATTACTATTAACATTTTTTATGCTTTCTTAGCATCAGCTTTCTAAACTCCAGCCAACTACCTGATTTATTATCAATATTTTAATTTTAGCAAATGCTGCTATTTCTTGGAGCCCAAAGTCAGCATCCCAAGTCTAAGTATCGTAACTCTGAGAGGAGGAAATGTAAAGTAGAGCCCAGGCTCCAGGACAGCTGGTTTTAATTCACAGTAATCATTCTGTAAATGCTGAATTGAATTTGTACCAAAACTGACCACCCCCAGGCCAAAGCCAGGACAAGTTTTGGCATGATTGTGAATCCCAGATAATCAGGAGCCGCTAAAAATTTTGAGGAGGGGACAAATATAGTTAATGTACAGCTTTATGAAGTATCGACTGAGATTTTGCGATAATTCAGGTCAGCAATTGTGTTTTATTCGTCCTTGAATCCCTAGTGCAAAGCTCAGTAGTGAGCATATAGAGGTGGGAATACTTTGAGCAGCATTAATGAATAAACGAATGAATAAATACACGCCCAGCACTGATTGTGAAGTGGAGAAATCAGAAGCTGGAGCACTTTCAAAAGGCTTTTGTAGTAGTGAGATAAAATGACTTGGTGGTTGATCACGTATGGAGGGAAGGAAATAATAAACACTGATGTTAGGTTTATTCTTAAAACTTTGGAGAATGGAGAAGCTGTCTTTATATAAGGGGTCAGGATTGAGAGGTGAGGAGGAGATGTCAACATTCAAGCCAGCACATAGAGACTAAAGTGATTTTGCAGCATTCAAATGAACACACAGCACAGGCGGCTAGGGACAGGCTGGACGGGGTGAGGCGGGGCAGGGATCAGAGCCGCGGTGAGAGTGGTAGAGTTCTCTTTCACAGCAGGTGATAGTTGCTGT
>RJWT010018546.1:0-18811 GCA_004365215.1 Cuniculus paca
AAAGAAAGAAAGAAAGAAAGAAAGAAAGAAAGAAAGAAAGAAAGAAAGAAAGAAAGAAAGGAGAAAAAGAAAAAGAAAAACCCCATCTGCAGTTTCAACTTCCTCTAGGTTCTACTTCAATGGGAGTACCTGTCAGCATATTTGGAAGTGAATTAGCTCTGGAATCAGTCTGCTACATCAATGCCTCTGTGTAGGATGTTCAGAGTGGTTTGTGCCCTGTAGTCCCTTGATGTGTATCCAGCACGAACCCAGAGCCAGTTCACCCAGCTGGCTTCTGCTCTGATTCCTAGCTTTTGTCTATGTTCCCTACTAGACAAAAAGTACAACCTTGACACTCAGGATGATCCTACTGGACCCTTCTTATTCCACCCCACAGAACAGCCTCTGGGATGGACAAAGAAATCATATTCCTTAGTACTAGGCCTTCGAAACCAGAAAACTCAATACCATGGACCTATGTGCCCCAAAGTGGATCCTTCTTTTCATCCCACTGTCCAGTTGCAAGTGTTTTGCTTTGCACTCTGATTTGTGTTTTTGGAGGTCAGTCTTTCATGGATGCTTATCACAAGAATAGCAAATAGATTTTTAAAGAGCACGGGGTCTCTTCACTCAAAGATTTAAGTTAAAATCTTGATTATTGACCAGGATGTTCTTAGCCAAATGAGTTACGGTCACTTCTATGCAAGTTGTCAATCTGTACAATAAGAATAACTTTACTTGATTCATAGGATTAAATGAGGTATCATACAGGACAGCACTGGATACAGTGTCCACTATAGTACATACAAGATATATTAGCTTTTATAAAAATTACAATGACAACCAGTTGAAGGAGGACAAGAAATAAAATATTCCTGTTGATGAAGTTAAATCTTTAACTAGTTCCTGTTCAGCTTCTGCTCTACTTTCATTCCTCCACCTTGAACCCCTGCCAAGCCTTATAGCCCAAAGGACTTTAAAAAACAAATAAACATTTCCAATGGTTACCCTAAATCCTACTATCTATGAAAGGGCATTCTGTTCTTCCTGTGGCAGATAAGATTTTTAGAGAAGTGCTTTATGGAACTGTGGAGATGTCCCAAAGTCCTCTGTCTCTGTGGGGCCATGATACGAAACTCGGGCACACATTACTCTATTATAATCTTATCAGACAGGATCCTTAATAAAAGAAAATAAGTGGTAGATGAAAAAGCAAAGTTAGGACAGCTTGATTTCAGTCATGGCTCCTCATCAGTAACTTACTGTGTGACCTTAGACATTATTTGGGAGTCATCACACACCTCATGTGTAAAGCATACATTCACTCCATAGGATCTCTTCTGTATATCAGAAATTACAGTTGTCACCACTTTAACTTTGGCCCTGGCTTAGCCTTCCAATTTGAAAAACAGAATGGTATTTATATGACTGACAATGACTTGTCAATTTCATAGTTTGAGCCATGCAAGTCCTGACATTCATTTCACGTAAGTCTCAGATAATCATTGCAATGAGCCTTATGGAATTGAGAACAGAAGAAAACAAAGCTAAACTAAACTCGGTTTCATGGAAAGGCAGTCAAAAACCTTATGAACTGTACTGATATTTTTATACCTCTGTTTATGCCTAAATAACAAAAATAAATGCTTTTTGTCCTTAAAAGAAAGCTATAATCAGATAACAAAACAAGTTGCAAGGATGATCTGACTACTAAGGAATATTAGGAGAGCTGTGTGTACCAAAGCAATAATTGTATTTATTACCTAGTGGTAGCTACATATTTAATTTTTTTCTTTTCCTTGATGCTCAGTATTTTGTGATTTTCTACCATGTGCAAGTATTGGTTTCAAAGGGCCAGGGATATAGCTTAGTGGGATAAGTGTCTGCCTGACAAGTACAAGGTCCTGAGTTCAATTCCTGGTACCAAACAACAGGACAAAAAAAGTATTGCTTTTGTTAATAATAAACAAAACAATATTCTGAATCCTGCTTCCCTGTCTCTTAGCTTTTCACAGTTTGACTAGAAAATGATTCAGAATACTACACTTCCAATCTTGTGATGTATATAAAAGGAGAAAAAACATTCATAGTTCCCTAGCACATCTTCCAGCCCTAATAGTTTTTTCCTTTAAACTCTACATCAGTCTTTTTGAAACTTTCTTACTGAGGCACTCTTTGGTTACTGTCTTTAATTGTGACTGTTTTTCATAAAGAAGCAGTATGTGTGTAGCTTGTCATAAAACGCATTTCAAGTTCAGAACTTGATTCCTGTTTTTCTTGAAAACAGGGAGTTCTGAGTCCCATTATGAGCCTGAAGGAGGTGGTACAGAAAGGAGGGAGGAGAGAGAGAAAGAGAGAGAGAGAGAGAGAGAGAGAGAGAGAGAGAGAGAGAGAGAGGTCTATTGGATCATGACTCCACTATCCTCAGTTTTGGTAATCTGGAGCCCTTTAATGTCTGAAACCCTTGGTTTCCTCACCTGAAAAGTGAGGGTAATAATAATACCTTCTTACCATGTTATTCAGACTAAATGAGATTTGTGTTGGTTACTTTTCTTTCATTGCTAAGACAAAATACCTGATGTCCAAAATTAAGGAAAGAAAGGTGAATTTAGTTTACAGTTTGTGGAGGTTTCAGTCCATAATCAGCTGGCTCCAAGGCAGGGTGGTATGGCAGAGGGATAACAGTTCATGGCAATGGAAGATAGAAAAGCAACAAGAGCAAAAGGAGGAGCACCAGAGAAGACACTTTCTGTCCCTTATATTGTAAGCAGGCTACCCACCCTTGGGTGGGTGTAGCACTCACACCATCTCAGCACCCTCCTCTTGCACAGGCTCAGGATGTTTATAAAGTAAGGGCTCTGGCCCCCTGCTGAGTCATTCAGTTAAACTTCTAGACTTACCAAATTGACACAATGAGCAACCATTACAGAGAGTAATAAATACATGAGCTTAAAAGACTATTTTAGGTAATTTCTCTGCTTTGACTTTATTATATCAATACTCTACCTACACAATTCTCATTCTGAAAATCCCTTAAATGCCCAAATAAGCAATTTTCTGTTTCATAATAGAATGATTATTTCTCAAAGTAGAATTAGTATCTAATAAGCCTAATTATACAAACAATTTTTTGAAGCTACAGGAAATTTAGAGGTAGTCATGTCTCTTCTGTTCAGACAGCTGTCTATTATTATAAACTCATGTTTATTATTCAAAAATCTAATTTTTAAGCTCCTCACAATGAAAGAAAATTTTTTTAATTTCTTTAATTTTTAATTTCTTTAATTTTTTTAATTTTTTAATTTTTTTAATTTCTCAATTCAATCATAATCTTAGTCTATTATATACATAAATTTCATCTTCCTTAAGTTAATTTTCAAACTATATTAGGTTTTTCACTATAAATTGAGACTGAAGGAATGTTGAGAGGATCAACACCATCATCCTTAATACTTCATTAATCAACTACTAATTTAATATTCTCCTAGAGTAAATAATTCTACAGGTTAATCTTATTGGCAGTACACTACCAATGCTGTGTGAATAGGGAAAGTACTTAGCTCATCATTAGGTATGTCATATAGTATCTACCTCGCAGAGACATTGTGAGAATTGGAAGAGAAAATATACAAATTACTTACCAGAACCTGAGTATAATAAGTCCTTAAGCATTAGGCAATATTATATCATCATTTTTCATTACTGAGAAAATATGAGCATTGGAAAAGTTAATTTCTCAGGATAGATGTATACATATAGGTTCTTCATGCCTAGAACTACTCTGAAAGAGTTTACAAGAATTGATTTTTTTATGTGTGGTGGTATGAACAGCTACTTTGAAGAAAACGAGACCTTTTGGTAACCATTACTGACTTCTTATCATCAGGTTTTGAAGTCCAATAATGCTTTTATTCTTTGAATTTATTGGTTTAATTCTGTTTTCTATTATTAGATTCAAACATGTGAGAAGGTATGGACAGCTATTTTGAGGAAAACAAGATACAATATGGTAGCCATTGTCGATTTCCTATTGTCTGGTTTTGAAGGCCTGTAATGCTTTCATTCTTTTGTTCTGATTGTTTTTATGCTATTTTGTTTTGTTTGAATTTATTGTGTGTGAAGGTATGAACAACTATTTTGAAGAAAATAAGAGACACTACAGTAGCCACTGTTGATTTCCTGTTGCCTTTTTATGAAGTCCTGTATTGCTTGCATTGTTCTGTTCTGATTTGCTTTGTTCTGTTTCATTTTGTTTTGTTTTGTTTTATTCTCTTAAAAATAAAAAAAACAAGAAAAGTAATTTCTCAAGTTTCCTTAAAAGAAGACTATTTCAGAGTAGACTGCATTTACATGAGAATAGCAATTTATCCTGGTCTATTTTCAAAGTATTATTCATGAACAAATCAATTGTTCTAGCTTCTGTCTAGGCCAGTTTAGGAGAAAACCTCTTCAATTCTCCCACCTCAATTTTGCCCAGTATGAGGGTAATATTCACCTGATTGTACCTGATAAGTGAATTATTTTCCTTTTTATAAACTTGCTCAAAGAATATTTCTGTGTACCCCAGATACAGAAGTAAAATAGTGGCAAAATAATGTGTGTGCATCTTCAACCTTACAAGATATTCCAAAATTGCTCCCAAAAGTGATCAATTTATGATCCCATCAACACGTATAGGGTTTCACTTTCCTCTACATCTTCACTTAGTATTACCAAGTATATTGATTTCATTCAATTTATTATTGATACACATTTTCACAGCAGCCTAAATTGTCAACTTATCCAATATTCCAAGAATCTTATAATATCATTTTCTATAAAAACTCTTGATAAATATCAGGAGAAAGAACAAATGAACACATGATTCTAAGAATTCAATAATTCATGAAGGATATTTATTTGCTTAAATTAAAAGACTAAGTCAAGTGATGAATGGGATTGAGTCAATATTTGAAAATATGAATATGAATCAAAAATCATGTTTTTTATGTTGCAACCAGAGGAAACCATAACTAGAGAAATCTTATAAAGTTCAATTACTACTCTAAAAGTTTAGGATTAACTAGATTGTATTTGTTCCTTAAGCAATCAGAAATGCTATAATTCCCTCTTCCTTTTTGTCAGAGACAGCCTAATAATGTGTAAAGCCTGACTAGAAATTAATAATTATTTCCTTTTGAAATCTTATTTTCACATTGCTTTTATCTTGAAAATCATGATTATATCAATAATTTATACACTGGCTGAGAATAAATTAATGATCTCTGTGTACTAGGGTGCTTTTATGTGAACAAAAAAATCCAAATCTTTCATGTTATAAATGTACTAACCACTAGACCTTCATAACAATAAAAATCACAGCAGTTGCTAACAACATGAATACCAATGTTTTACACAAAGAAATATTAAATAAAGTGACAATACTGTGCTTCTACATATTATGTTACTCCTACCAATGTTATACTCATATTCAGATAGATTATAAAGAATAACCTAACTTTGATAAATTAAATGTAACTTTTAAGATTCATTTATTGTTGCTGCTGCTTTAATTTTTGCTTGATTTTGTTACTGTAGTCTTGTTTATACCCTGTGTCACTGAAAGTTGATAATATTCATTTGCAAAATGTGACCTTTCATTGGAATGCTCATGGAAACTTCTAAGAATGTCTATACGGACACATTAGAAAAGTAAAGCTGACACTTGTTACTGATGCATTATCAAGTATGGCATCCATCAGGCTGCTTTGATCTTGATCACAATAAGATTCTCTGTAGAATGTGAAAAAGAATTTCCAAAGACTTATTAATTTCACGTTGGATAAAATATGTTACAAATGTCTTTTGATTTTCATAACTCGTTTCAAAGAGATGGAGGAGACTGCTTTGATTAAAGGAACTTTGCAATTATCGGTGCTTTATTACTTGGTATTCAATAGTCAATGATTCTATTAGTTATATTGGCAAGTGTAAGAGTGAAAAAACTTTTTTAAAAGCCAAAATGGGCTTGACATTCATTACACAGTGCAGTGATTTGGGGTATGTATTTTGAAAAGAATGCCGTAGTTATAAGTCTTTTCATGAGAAATTTCATGTAAAAATGTTTTAAATTTGTCTAAGGTGAAATTGCATAATTAATAAAGGAAAACAAGATCAACACAATGGATTATATTCATGTGTGCACATAGTTCATGTAATAACTAAACAGCATGATGTAGATATGATATAGATGGTGGAACATAATCAAAGAAAGAAAATAAATACAAAAATTTTCCATACCCTTTTATTTTATTTTGAAATTATTCTATGCCTAAATTGTTTTAAAAATAGAAGCATTCATTAGACACCTCATACTCTTATTCAATGCTGGAATAAAGCCTACTTGGTTACGAGTTGCAATTATTTTAACATATTGATGAATTCCACTTGCTAATATTTCATTGGGGATTTTTACATTTATATTCATAAGCAACCTTGTGTTTTTTTTTTTTTGTACTGTCTTTGTCTGGTTTTAGTATCAGGGTAATACTAATTTCATTAAGTTGGAATGAATAACGTTCCCCCTCTTCTATTTTTTGGGAAAGATTGTGTAGTCAGTATTGTACTTCTTTTCTAATTGATTAGAATTCTCCAGTGAAACCACCTCGGGTTGGAGATTTATCTTGAGGAGTTTTCAAATTACAATTTCAATTTGCTTAGAAACTGTAGAGCTAGTGAAATTGCTTATTTCATATTGAGTGAGCTGTGCTAGTGTGTGGTTTTTGAAATGTTGGTAAGTTTCATCTAAGCTGTCAAATGTATATGTATAAAATTGTCTGAAGTATTCCTTTATTGTTGTGATTTCTGAATGCCCTGTAATGGTATTGTCTGTTTCATTCCCGCTACTGGTACCTCAGAGCTTCACTCTCTCTTCATTCTTCTGACAGTTTTCTTAGAGGATCATCAGTTTTATAAACGTTTTCAAAGATGCAGCTCTTTGTTCCCTCAATTTTGTTTATTGTCACTTCATTTCCAATTTCACTAATTTCTGCTCTTTATTATTTCCTTTCTGCTTAATTTGGTTTTATTTTGCTTTTTCTTTTTACTAAGTTCTTGAGGTGGAAGTTTTGATTGATTAATTAATTAAGACTTTTCCTCCTAATATATGCATTTATTGATATAAATTTCCTTCTCATTACTGCTATACTTGTGTTCCATAAACACTGATACATGACATTTTTAATTTTATTCAATTCAATGCATTTATTTCATTTCCCTTAAGATATCCTCTATGACCATGGAAATGTGTTTCTTATTTAGCTTCCAAATTGTTTATTAGCTTCCAAGTATTTGGACATTCTCCCATCTAAATTTCTCTCTTCTTATAAAGTTTCATAGTTTTTTAGTATGTATTCATACCTTGTAAGGTAATTGCCAGAATTTGTTCCTTGACTTGGTTATTCTCGGATCTTTATTTTTTCATAAGAGTTTTGAGGTCAACTCAACAAATTTCATGGAGAAAACATCCAGTGAGTATTCTGTGTACAACTGAATTTATTTATAATTTAGAAGATTTTACATTGTTATGATATGGGACTTTGAATCTATGGACATGGTACTTTTCCATTTTTAGCTCTTATATTTAACATATACAAAATATTTAATAAGAATTATTTTTAAATACTTTTTTGTTTTCTGAATAAATATTTTTAATAGACTCCAGCAAGATACTTTTCTAAGTAGTTTACCACTTTCTAGCTGAGGAAAGTGAGTCACAGAAAGACTGAGTTTTCCCCAGGTCACATAGTCACATATCTAAGTGACAGAGCTTGAATTCGAGCCTGTGTGTGTATACTTCTTTATTGCGCCCTACTATCAAGTTTTCAGGAGAAGAGCCTTGGTAGAAGTCTTAAGTAAAATTGAATACTTAAAGAACTGTGGCTCTAAATTGGCCAGGAGGTTTTTCAGGCCCAAATACTCTGAGACACAATTGAGCTACTTTTAGTTTTTCAGTGTTCTTGGTTAAAATTATAAGCACCTGATAAAACTTCATAAAATAGAATTATAAAAAATGAAAAAGTAAATAAGTAGCAGTTTAAGAGTTATATTGACCTAGAATATTAAATTATTTCATAGCTGCCTGGCTATCTAGCAAACACTGAAGGATGGAAAATGATTTTTGCAATGAACAAAACATTTCTAAATTTAATAGGTGCTTTGTATTTTATGCTGTGTGTGCTAATTCAGATCTTTAAGGAAGTTACACAGACTGATACCACAAACCACTAACGCTGTTGTAAAATAGTCTCTTTGTGAGGCAAAAATGAACTATTAACTCCACCTTGAATGATAGCGACATTCAACATGCCCACCTTGTTAAGTTGATGTGTCCAAAGTGAACACATGTGTTTATTATAGTCTGTTTTGTTATTTTGCTCAGATAGACGTACTTGATCTATGTATACATACTTTGTTTTATCCATTTTTAAATATTTCTTAAAATTCTCTCCTAAACATACAACTCTGAGGTCCTTCTATGTATTCTTACATAAAACTCTAAAGTCTTTCTCTGTATTCTTTTGAGCTAGCCCCGTGGTTCTAAGGTTGTCAGACTCTTCAGTTGTCCTTACAAACCACTAGATCTGACAACCTCCTGCTGGGAATAAATCTGAAGACTGAGATACACTATCTCAGCCAGGTTCTACAAAACTTAATTAGTAATCACTTCAAGCCTTCACCCTGAAAATGGCTAGGCTATCACACCCTCTCATTTTCTTCTCATTACTTTCAGCCTCTTATTTTTTCAGATATTTATTTCATTAATGTACCTGTTTTAGAATGGAATTATTTTCCAGAAAGCTAAGGTTATTCAAAAGTTAAAATAAAAATAAGTCTTCCATATCCACTATTTTGTAGCATATCTTTAATGATTATTTTTAAAACGAGGTATCTTTTCTAACTGTAGCTTTATCTCTTTTAGTCTGAAGTTCATCTCTTACGACATTCCATAACTTTATATAATAGCATTCACTGCCCAACTTAATTAACTTATCCAAAAAATTAGCACATATGTCAGATTAATAGGCTATCCGATGTCTCCCTATGGACCACTCTCTCATAAGTGGTCCAGGAATTCATGAAAGTGACCCAAACCAAAGAGACTAGTCGTCTTTTGGAAGTAGACATGATCATTTGCTACCTTTGCAGCTGTTACTTCTCACTTCTGACAGAAATTACATTTTATAATTGTCCTCCAAGTAGCTATATATTTTAGAGAAGACAACACCCAGGTCCAGCAGGTGACTTCTGATTGGCCAGAACCAGTCACGCTTATTTTATTCCCTGTGCTGAAAGTTTGATTTAGTGTGGGCGTGTGACTGAGTCCCATCTGATGAGACATAAGAAACAGCAGAAGGACTTTGTGGACTCTTTTCCTTCTCTCAAAAAGATACCCCAAAAAAATATTTGTTTTTTTCTCTTCTTTCTGACATTGACAGAAAAGGATGTGATGTATGGAGCAGCTGAGTCATCAAGAACCATAAATTAGAATGAGGGCGAGAACCCTGCTTCCTGATGACTCTACCAAACCAATGAATTTGTCTGGAAGCAAGTGAAAATAAGACTTACGTGTGGACTATTTTGTAGTCTTTAATGATTATGTTTTAAAAGCAAATACATTTTGTAACTGTAGCAGTATCTTTAGCTCGAGTTCATCCTGTAACAGTCTAGGTCATAAAGTATTTATTCCTCAGATCTATCTGACTTATTTGTGTTTATTTATTTATTCACCTGTAAGTATTGCAAAAGTAATTCTCTTCTAATCATAAAGTTCCCAGGTCCTTTACTGTGTTCTTTAGAGCCTCCCAGCCCTTATGCTTCCAAGGTTACCCTCTTCAGTCATCCTTACCAACCACTGAAGTTGGCAAGATTGTCCTGCTTTCTGGAATTCTGGTCATCTGAGATAGTCAATTGCATTTAAGATAACAGAAAATCCAACTTTCAGGGCCTTAGACAAATAATTATTTTCTCTTTTGCTCTTGTACCGTAGTCTAATTCTTGATGCAAAGCAGGCTTGAAAGATTACTGCTACTAGGCAATTTAGAAGGTGCCCATATTAAAGTATGAAGCAATATAGAAAGAAAATTTGGTTTATACTAGGAAACTGTGAGAGAATTAGCCAGACCACAAAGTTTTGTCTAGAAAGAAGACATGGGTTATGTTTACCCTCGTGTTACTTCAGTTTCCAACTGAACAGCCAAAAAAGCCGTAAACATAAGATGAAGGGAACAAGTGAGTCAATGTAGCACCTCATTTTACCTCAGCTGCTCACAGAAGTGCACCCAGAGTTGTCTAAAACTCAATGGAGTGAAGAGTGTTGCGTCTAAGGAGGCTGGAACTGAGCTGTGTGACTCTGGCACCCTTATGCTAAGGGGGAGCAGCTCAGGAATCTGAGATCTACTCTGTGGACTACAGGGGAAAAGAAAAAGTTCAACCATGACCTAACATCTCACTAGTCCTGATTCCGTGGACATGTTATGGCTTACACAGGAGTTTAGGACTGCTTTGGTAAGATAGGACTACAATTGAAGAAATCGCTGTAAAACAAAAAGGTAGATACCAAATACCAAGTCTTTGGAACTACATTGCTGACTTGAGACTAAACAGCCAAGACAGCTAGTTTTTTCTGTGCTATGTTAGATAATAATCTTTAAGGATAGTCATAGAACCCTCAACATTAAGGGGAAAAAATGGCATATAATGGGGATTTTACATTCACTAAGATCAGTTACTCACTATTTTTCCCACATTGAAATAAAAAGAAAAAAAATCAAGGAAGTTAGCCAAACTCCTAAAAAGTTAATGAACCAAATGAACCAGAGAACTGAGTAGCAAATGAAAGGAACTTCTAAACAGCAATTGCTGCCATAAAATCCACAAACTTACTGCCATAGGAGGTGGGCTACAAAGGGTTGCTTCAGTTTCCAACTGAACAGCCAAAAAAAGCAATGCATAAGATAAACATGATAAACTGGAAAAATGTGTGCATAACAGTGTCGAAAGCAAAAGAATACAGTGATAGTCTGACAAATACCAACTTTTAAATGTTCTCTTTATTGTCAAATACCCTGGAGGGCCAGGCATGGTGACACAAACCTGTAATCCCAGCACTTGGGAGGCTGAGGCAGAAGGATTACTATTAGTTCAAGGCCAGCCAGGGCTACATAGTGAGTTCAAGACCAGCTTGAACTGCATAGCAAGACACTGTCTCAAAAAACAAACAAACCCTGGAGTCACTGAGCATAGAACAGTGGTTCTCAAAAGTACTAGGAGCATCAGCAGTCCTTCAAACTTAGGATGCAAATTCTCAGCCTTCACCCAGAACTGCAGAGCCTCAACCTTTGAGGTGGAAACCAGAAATCTGTGGTCTAATAACCCAGAGATCCTGATATGCACTCATGTTTAAGGCCCACTGGTGTGGGGACAAAGAGTCCTAATGACCAGGTGGTGTGGTGAGGTGACCAACAATACCAGCTGGGATGTCACACAGGTCTGAGTTTGTATGCTAGCTCTTCCATGAGATTGGGCAAGTACCTATATCCTCTAAGCATATTTATAAGTGAACATCCCTTAGAGATTTACTGCAAAGATAAACCAATACCATTCACGAAACTCACTCAATAAATGATATTAGCTATTGTTTCATCATCATCATCATCATCATCATCATCATCATCGTCATCATCATCATCATAGTACTCCCAATGGTCATACTTATGTTACTTTCTTGTTATAAACACACTGAGTATTCATTCTTGATATATTCTATAAAAGACAACAATAAGGTACACCATTTTATGGTAAGATTTATAAATGAATGATTGCATTAATAATAACAATAAAATACTTCATCTATGACACTGTGTATTTAGCATTGTTCTAAATACTTTATATATATTAATTCATTTAATCCTCACAATAACCCTCTAAGGTAAGGCTTATTCTTATCCTCAATTTACAAATAAGGAAACTGAAGTAAGAGGGGCTAAATACCCAATGTTACAAAGCTAGAAAATGAGAGTTAGGATTTATATCTACTTCAAAGTCAGTGTGCTTAACCACTATGCCGCATGGCTTCTCAGTTAAAAACAAATTTGAACGTTTAAAGCAGAGGATTCAGCTATCTAGAAAAATGCACTCGAGTAGCCTATTTTTCAAGGAACCAGAAAAATGAAACATTCTTCTCCTTATTTTTGCTCAGTGATCGTTAATATCTCTTCCTTGTGTATTAATGCACACAACTGATTCCATAGATAAGCCAGTTGCCCTAAAGTATGGTGACTGTTCCCTTTAAAATGTTACCAAGGGGGGCGGGCATTTAGCTCAGTGGTTCAACTGCTTGCTTGCTTGGTAAGTGTTTGGTTGTGATTTCAATCCCTGGTACCCCCCAAAAAATGTTAGGAAGAAGCAGAAGTAGGAAAAACCTGTAAGAAATGCGCACAATGGGAAAATTCATTAAGTTCCCTGGCTTCTAGTTTTCTCAGTGCAAGGGTATTTCAGGATAACAAAACAATTACCCTCCGGCAGCAGTACTATCACAGCCATGTCTGAGTCAGATGCTCAGACAATTGAATGCATTATGAGGAAATAAAAGAACATAGCTCGGGAGAGGCAGACTGCCTTGCTCTGAGCTGCACTCTATATGCCTGAGCAAGCCAAGACGCCTGTGTCAGGATACAAGGAAGCAGGCCCCTTGACCTTGCTTGATAGATTTTATTGGACATTTGTCAGGGCTTTCAAAACTTCTCAGTGTCAAAACAAGAGAGTTCAGATGCCAAGGCTGCAGCAAAAGGAAGTAGAAAGCAGTGAGACAGATCAATTTTATCCCTAACTTGTTCAATCTCTAGCTTTGAATGCCTGCCAGATTCTTTAGGTTTCTTCGAGGTGACCAATCCAAATAATTGATTCACTGCTTCAACACTCCCATTGCCAGTATTTTTTGAAGCATACCATTTTGTTATAAGAAAAAGAAAACCTCACTATTTATTTCCTAATGACAGAAAATAACCTGAAATGAAAGTGAAAAAAATGCGAGTTGAGCTTTTCCTCTTATTACTTAGGCTGAAATAGTCATTGGGCCAGGTTTTTGGCAGAATGGAAATTTCAATAAATGTGCTACTTCTCTTGTTAGCTCTTACTGAAAATGACATCTCATTTTTCATATGCATTCCTTGAACATCTTACCTAATAAGCTATAGGAAAAGACATTGAAAAGGAAATACCTATGTTTTTACTCTATAAATTTTCCCCACTATCTAATATATACAAGAAAAACTAGAAGCAACAAGGTTTCTTGTAGGTCAGAGCAATGTGCTTCTTTTCATTATCATGTTCACTGATGCAATATTAAGAGTTTTTCTACACTGAAAGAAGTTCCAAAAAAACCAGAAGTTCCCCCTGTTTTATATCCAACTAGTACAAAATATCACTCAAAATACCTTAAACTTTTACTAGATGTGTATCACTAGTAAGAAATTAATATTAATTTCAAGTATAATAATAGTATTTTTAAAACTTAATGGCTTTAACTTCATGCAGAAACTAAACACCACATAACAGTAGGGAAGTGCGTAAGCTCTACCAACCGTTGCCCTGATGTTTTCTGTAACAAAGGTATAAAGTAAACTGCCCAGCAGAAAAAGCTTCCATAAATGTCATATATGGGAAATGGAAATATTCTATTACTTTATCTCATTATAAATACTTCCTTTTGGTAACCTTGAAAATGCTCAATGAAGTACATTTCATGTACTTTCTTTAGTTGTGTTATGGGAATTAAATAAATGGGGGTGCATTATAGAAATACAGGTTCTCCTCACCATTAACGCCTCACTAAGGCCAGAGTGGACAGAGAACAGCACTGGACCAGCAGAAATGTAAAACTAAGCACCACTAGCAGAAGGAAAATAACCTCTGGACAAATAAACAGTAGTTTGGGGAAAAGAAGAAAAACTCTTTTCCAAGTAGATTTGTAAATTGGAGGCTTCATGTCAGCAACTTAGTCTCCAAGGATGCTGAAGACGGAACACAGAGAAATAAAGCAAATGAAGTAAAAGTGGTTTTTGTGGGAATCTGGCAACTTTACTATAAGTCTGAAATTATGTCAAAAGTGTTTAAATTATAATGCACAATTATGATGTTCCTATAGTTCAAGGGAAAGATAGCTTAGTTCCTTCCCAAGGAGTCTCTGTGAGGATGTACTGCACTTTCTAGACCTGCTCCTGTCCTATTGTCCATTCTTTTATCCCTAAACATTCAAAACTCCTCAGTGTCAACTTCCATTTCCACCCAAGGAAACTCTCTCCTTCTGGAGACCAGTACAATACATTGGACTCAGGAATCTATTTCTTCCAGACTAAGTAATTTAATCTAGAATGGAATAAACAGAGGTCTTGGTAGTCGGTGACAGTGCTAAGTTAAGGACCTACCTAACAGAAGGTCCTTCCACTGATACAAGGCAGAGATACGTCTCCTCATTCTTTCTGCTTTGTCAATAAACCACTGTATCAAAATGGTGTATGTATCTTTCCTTGTGCACATACATGCAGTTAATATTCAAGACAACACAGAATACATTCATAACTGAAGAGGACATAGTTTCCTAAAAATTGAATAATCTTAACTCAGTCCCTCATTCAGTAAGGGAACAGTACATTTCAATTATTGCTAACCCTCATATAAATCTTCCATTGTCCAAATCGCAGAATGGGGATTCTTGGCAGGAAAAACCCTTTTTATTTTTATTTTTATTTTTATTTATTTTTATTTTTTGAGACTGATATTCAGGCTGGTCTCAAACCTACTGCAGAGCCCAAGTTGAACTCATGGTGATCCTTCTGCCTCAGTCTTTCAAGTGCTGGGGTAACAGGTATGTGCCAGCATGCCTGGCTAACACCCATCTTTTAAAACAACAGAATTGTTTGTCTTTGCTTGCCAAATTGTAGCCAACAAAAAATCCAGATGGCTCTGAAATTTCAGATGTTTATACTTTAGACAAGGTAAATATTTTAGGTTGAGGCTACTCACAGGGCTGTCAGGAGAGCACAGCTTCTGCTGATAAGAACTTCCAGAGAAGGTGAGGCTAACGATACGGAATAAGGGTTTGGCCCTGTCAAATTTTACCTGACCTCTGGATTTCCACTTCGTGGAATCCATCCCCAACTTTAACATCTCCCCTCCTAGTCTCTCTTCATTTTGCCCTGCATTTGCATTCCAGTTGCCACCACCATCATTCTGCCACTGTATGACAATTTTGCTAAAAGAAAACAGTTGAAAAAAACATTGTGAGATAAACAGAATCCAACCAGATGTCATTAAAGGAACTACAGTCCCCCTTTAGTATCTGCAAGGAATTGGTTCCAGGATGCCTCCAGTGCATACCAAATGTGTAGATGCTCAAGCTCCTTAGATAAAATGGTGTAGCACTTGCATACAACTCATGTATCTTCCTGTGCACATCCCCCATATCCTCCTTAAATCACTTTGAGATGATTTTAATACTTAACATAACGTAAATGCTACATAAATAGGCATTGTATTATTTAGGGAATCATGGCAAAAAAACAAAAGATCTGTACATGTTAACACAGAAAGTTTTTTAACTTAGTTTTTTATTTTATTAGTACATGTTGGCACTACATGCAGTTAGCAGTCATCTTGGGGAGTGGGTCCATATACACACTTGTAGCCAGCTTGTTTCTTTTTTTTAATACCTTCCCCTGCCTGCTTCACTCCCTCCTTCCTCTAAATTCCCTCATGTCCATTTTCATTCTTGTAGGTATTATTACTCTTAGCTCATGTTTATGGCATTCAATGTTTATATTCACTGAAGTTGTTAGGTTCCTGTATATGGCATATCTTTACCTTTAAAATTTGCTAGATTTGAAAGTAGAATAAAATGATTATGTTGCACTTCAAAGCTTAAGAAACTATATTTTCACATGAAAATTGAATATTAGTTTTTAAAATAATTTTTTTAGAAAATCCTCAGCATACAAAAGCTGTGATTTGCATACAATGTCCATGTGTTAAAGACTTGGGCATCAGCCCATGGTGCCACTGGAGGTGGTAGAAACTTTTCAAGGTAGGGTTTCATGGAGAGTCCTCAAAGGAGGAAGTGGAACTCTGGATTCTTCCTGTCTCTGTTTTACTTCCCTGCTGTCATGAGCAGAATAGCTTTCTTCTATCATGGGTTTCCTGCCACGATATGTTGCCTTACCATAATCCCAAAAAGCAGTGGGGCACTCAGTCATGGACTGAGAGCTTTAAAACTGTGAGCCAAAGTAAGCCTTCTTTCTTTATAGGTTAGCTGTCTCAGATTTTTTGTTATAGTAAGAAAAAGCTGACTAACACAGCATTCTTAACAACACAGAAGACTTCCTTAGACAAGACCACCACTGTAGCTTTGGGTGTTTATTCCACGAGCATTCCCTTCACAGAGCAGTCTGGGCTGATAAGAGGCTGATATTCCCAGAATATCACTCCATAGCCTACCTTTTCCAAAACCTCTGCTCAGTCCCCTTTGTGATGGAAACAGAAAAAAATAAAAGATAAGATCTTGCTGATTTGGTTTCATTCACTGTTTAGTAAGCTTCTTGTTCACCCCCAAGATTCTATTTTTTTTTAAGCCAAGAAGTCATTTTAACAAGTGACCACCACTTTAAATACAGTTCTGCCTCTATTTTCTATAGTAACTAATGCAGTGCCATATTAAATTAGCACTGATAAGTTTTTTACTAAGCCCCGAGGCTTAAAAACCTGTCTCATCTAGCCTGTTTTTAAGATGAAGCATACTCTTTTTCTTTTGTATATAGATATTTAAAACACAATTGGACTAAAACATAGATTTATTACAATGACCATGAAGAATTCCAAGATTTACATAATGCAATCCTGAGAATTACTTCTAAGATTTATTAGAAATTATAGCAGCAAATACTGGCTACCTGAATGAAAAGCCATTCTCTCTTTCCTTATTGATATCAGAACCCCAAATTTTATGTAAACATTTTGTTGACTGCATAAAAATCCTGCATTTTCTTTTTTTTTTTTTTTTTTTTTTTGAGACAAGGTTTAGCTCTTCAGCTCAGGCTGACCTTGAACTAACTATGTAGCCCAGGATGGCCTCGAACTCACAAGCATCCTCCTGCCTCAGCCTCCCAAGTGCTGGGATTACAGGCATGCACCACCACACCTGGTTTTTATCCTCCTTTTTAGATATATGTGGTCATGTGATAAGACAATGAAATATGAGCATAGTTTTGATGTAGACTTTAGAAATAAGTGCATAAAGTAGATGCTGACTCAATATGCTTTTATCCTTATATCTTCATTCCTCTCACTATTTTCCAATGTGGGTGTAATGGCTGGCAAAACAGAAGCCAGCTAAGATCATGAGGTAACTTTGAGGAAAGAAGAGACAAGTTAGCATCACAGAACAGAAAGAGAAGATTCTGGATCTCTGATGATAGTTTTGAGCCTATCTCCAGACTTCTTTTCTATGACTAAGAAATAAACCTCCACTTTGTTTGTGTAACAGTTATTTGGGGTTTCCATATGTGCAGTTGAACTTTGTGCTAAATGACATATTTGTTTTAATATTTTAGTAAGCAACACTAATGAGCACTCTTCCCACAAGTCTCTTGAAATCAATAAATAGTGTCTTGCTTTAAAATTACATATCCGGTGGCATGAACAGCTACTGTAAAGAAAATGAGACATTATGGTAGCCATTGCTGATTCATTATCATCATGTTTTGAAATACAATAATGCTTTTATTCTTAGATTTGATTGTTTTTAGTCAGTCCTATATAATAATTTGATTGCAATATAAGAGAAGGCATGGACAGCTATCTTGAAGAAAACAAGAGACATTATGGTAGCCATTGGTGATTCCTTACTGTCTGGTTTGAAAGCCAGTAATGCTTTCATTCTTTTGTTTTGATTGATGTTATACTATTTGGTTTTGTTTGAACTTATTGTGTGTGAAGGTATGAACAACTATTTCAAAGAAAATAAGAGACACAATGGTAGCCATTGTTGATTTCCTGTTGTTTTGAAGTCCTATATTGTTTGCATTGTTATGTTCAGATCTGCTTTGTTTTGTTCTACTGTTTTGTTTTGCTGTTTTATTCCCTTTAAAATAAAAAAAAATAAAATTATGTATCTAGAATTCATGCTATTTGTCTGTCATAAAATGATACAGTATATAAGCCTGCTATTAAAGTATGTAAACAATGGAATTATTAAGGAAATGCTTTTAGTATCTAAAATAATTTAATTTTATATTAAGTTAAAAATAGATGTTAGTTATTAAATGAAAATAATAATCACTAAAGTTTATTTCATACATTGAAATAAACTATTTCATGCTCACCTCTTAATATTCCTATAAGACAGCCACTGTAATTATTCTTCTGTACATGCAGAATCTAACCCACAGAGAAGTTGGTAAAATGTATGCAGCTAGCGAATGGATTGGAATTTGCCAGTTTGATTGCAAATCCTGTGTGTTAACCCCACTAAGTAAATCTGAAGTTCAAGCTCTTTTGAAAAATGAGACACTACGGTAGCCATTGCAGGTTTCTTGTTGTCCAACTTGAAGACCTGTAATGCTATTCTCTTTTATCTGGTTTTATATTACTTTGTTTTGTTTGAGTTTATTGTCTGTAAATGTATGAACAACCATTTTGAAGAAAGCAAGAGACACTAGGGTAACCATTGTTAATCTCCTGTTGTTATGTTTTGAAAACCTGTATAGCTTGCAGTGTTCTGTTTTGAAATGCTATAGTATGT
>RJWT010018547.1:0-19508 GCA_004365215.1 Cuniculus paca
GGTCCCATGACCCAGTCAAGCTGGCATAAAATTGGCCATCACAGGTTAAGTAACAAGTATTTCCTATCTCGAAGTCTTTGGAATATAATATGTAAATACCACATATAAGAACAGTCAAAATTTTCTTTCCTATTGTGTTTTTGCTTATTGTTCTGCTAAAATGAAAATAGACTCAATAATAGAGCATGTAACATATTTGCAAATCATGCTTTTCTGCCTGAAATAATTTGGGGATTTAATAAGGTTAAGAATGCTTTCATTGGCTTTGATGTTCTGCTATGGTTCCTCTTTGAGTTATCAGTCTTGCTCCTTGAAAGAGAAGTTGACAGATTAACTGAGTTAATATGCACTAACTTATTTTTGTGAAAGATCAAAAGCTTCTAGATTCTCAGACAAAATAGTTTCTATGTTTTGAACATAAAGAATTCTGTTGTCTGATCTGCTTTGTTTTGTTTTACTGTTTTGTTTTGTTTTATTCTCTTCATAATAAGAGAATTCCACTGAAGAAATTGCTACATGAGGTTTTGTTTTTTTATTTATAAACATAAAGTAAAAATAGAATTAAATTTTTATTTATTTCTATTATCCAGTCTTGATTTTAACAGATGAATATGATATTAATTGTTCCTTACATGTTATATATGTCATACCCTACAGAGTTTAATGTAGATATAATTGTAAATTATTTTTTAAGAATTGAATTTATTCCACCAAACACTGGTCTATGCCTCCATTCCAGTTTTTGAACTTATAATTTTATTTTAAAACGTGTTATGAAAAAGCATCCCTTTATTTGTCTCAGAAATCAGTGGGAGGTGTAAATATGCCCTGTGTGATAGAAGAATGTTTTCCTCAAGAATGATAGTCTTGCGATCTGCAATGGAAAATTACTAAATATAAAAATAATGTACTTGTAATTATTTGTAATATTTTCTTCAATCAATGAGATAATTACATAATTTAGCAACATTATAAAAATAAGTAACTCCCATTAACAATAGTATAATTTCTAATGAATAAAGATCATAAATGCTCTATTGAAATGAACCAAAAGTCACTACAGAGTTCCCTACTAGTTGATTCTTAGTTCTAAACAATTATGAACATAAGGTACTCATCATTAAGCACTCAGAAAACAAAGGTAAATGTGCCTGATATGGTCCTTGTCCACACACAATATAAATTGCAGGACAGGTTACATCTCATTTCTTCAGGTCTGTGTGTTTGGGTTTTTGAGCATGGTACTTTCTTCTGTTGTGTTTATTGCTTTAGTCACAGCTTTCCTAATTCTATAAAATATTTCTTGGGGTCTATATTCAAACATGAAAAATTCTGTACTTTTTAAAAGGGTAAATTAGCTTACATTTATTAAATTTTAAGGTATACACAGTTTCAAAATAGCATTTTCATTGTTTTTTAATAATTTATTTTTGACTTTCACACATATAAATGATTTTGTTTTCATAATCACCATTGCTGCATGTTAAGTAACACCTTTAAAGTTAAGGGATAGAATAGTTTGAAGAAATTTAGGGGCAGAACAATTTAAGTTGCGAAACAGCAAGACAGCAAGAGTAATAAATCCTTCCCTACTGGAATATAAGCTGATTAAAGATGATAACCAGACACAAACAAGGAGGAAAAATGTATAGTTTATGTGAGGACATAACAGAAACTGTAATCAGTAGTTCAGCTAATTCTTAGTCCATGGAAGTGCAGACATTTAAAGATACAGGTGTTAAAATGTCCAAATTTGAATTCTTGACCCAGCCCTATAATTTTTTAAAGAAGAATCAGTTATTAGATTATTGTGCTAGAAACTTAGCTTAAATGCAGGTTATATTTCTTGAAATTTGATTCAAAAATTTTAAAAACTAGTAGATTATTTTAAAAAGACACATAAGATTTTCTTTCCCCAAAGATCCTTATTTCTCTGAAAAAACAGATAAAATTGAAAAATGTTTAGCTAGACCAACTAAGAAAAAGATGAGATTCAAATAAACAAGATCATAAATGAAACAAGCATATAATGGATTTATGGAAATTGAAAAAAATTCATAAAGGACTACTAAGAACAATTATATGAAAACAAATTGGATTACCTGGAAGAAATGAATATACCATTAAAACATCCCAAGAAGGAATTATAAAGAAATAGGAAACCTGAACGTACCCACAACTAATTTGGCAATGATACCAGTAATCAAAACCCTTCCAAAAACAAAATGCCCAGGACTGAATGACTTGATGGGTACATTCTAGTCAACATTTAAAGACAAATTAATATACATTCTTGAACCTCTTCCAAAAAATACTCAAAAAGAGCTATGTCTAAACTTATCAGTGCCTTTACAAGGTACAATCAAAACTAGTATGTGAATGCAGCTGTGAAACGCCACCCAATAGAAATACAGGCCAGTTAAAAACAATACAGAGTCCTTGTCCATCTTATTTATTAAATCTGGCATTGTGAAAATTATGGCTCTTCTCCAAAGTCCAAATGACCTCAAGTGGTAAATTTTTTTAAAACAACATGACAGTACAACCAAAGACATTCACAAAAGAGGACTTTCACAACTACTCCAGAGAGTGGCAAGGGAGAGCAGTTGTATAGTTGTCCTGCTGAGCAGCAAAAGCAACTTTGCTCCTCACTGGGAGACTGAGACCTGACTTGGTTCAGGAGTCTTGTACAGTTGGAGGCAGCACTGAGTACCCAAGACACTGTTTATCGAACGTCCTCTATCCCAGAATCAGCTGTTGGTGAATGAACTAAAAAGATGCCTGGCACACAGTTACAAGTAGGAACAGTGGTGGGTGAGCAGGAATGCAATTTTATTTTAAAAGGCTCAAGATTTGAACTCCAGCAGCTAAACAACTCCGGGGTCACTTCACTGCCAACATCCCTGAGTGGAAAGAGGGAATGTTCACTAAGTTACATCAGACAGCCAACAGTTGGACAGCAGACTGGGTGGAATACTGCTGAGAAGTAAGAGCTGGGACCAACCAAACTGCATTCCACTAGAGTTGAATAGCCAGCCTTAGCCCTAGCTAGAGTGGACTGGAAGTGGTCCAATGCTCTGCAATCAGAGGTGCAAGTGGGAAGAGACCTTGTCCAGTACAGGGCAAGGGCATTCCTTACTTGCCCTTCAACCAGAGGAAAAGCAGGCAAATTTCCTTGACTGGTGGTGGGACAATGGCATTAGCCCTATTCTACAACAAATGCATGAGAGGAGTCAGTCATGTGCCTAGATCAGCCCTGCACCCAGCAGTAATCCTACTACAGACTTGGTGGTGTCACTCAATATAGATTTTGACTTTGACTAGGAAACTAACACAAAACTGGGGCACCAGATGAATTTTTTTTTGGAAGGTGGTTATTCAGGTTTTGGCTTCTTTTTTGTTTGGTTTGTTTTCTATGTTCTGTTTCTTTCTTTCTTCAGTGGCCTTTCTTGCTTTTATGACATTTACATGTGAATGAAAATTGTCTCTAGTCTTTCTCGTTTACCTCAATATTCTTTTGCTTTCTCCTTCTCTCTTTCCTTTCCTCTTGTCCAGCTTCCCAAAGTTTGAATGATAATCCTGTGTCTGTCAGCCTTATTTCCACTATATTTCTCTTCAGTTATTCCTCTGTTTTGTTCCCTATCCCTATCCTATTCCTCACAGGATAAAATCACCTTACCAATGGGAAACTCACTGTGTACATTCTCCTCATCTATATTGAATGTTGTTATATAAGTATAGATCTTGCTCTAGGGTTAGAGATACCAAATTAGTAGTTATGACAGATTGTCAGTTTCTAGACTGTGCTTGAGGCTATTGTTATTACTAATTGTACTACTTTAGCCAAGCCACCATACTTAAATCAGTTGTTCATCCTTGTATGACAACACTGTGATAATCTGGGATCATAATCATCCCCAGTCCAGTACCAAAGGACTGAGTGTTGAGCCACATATATACCAACTCCTCATCTCTATCAAGTGAGAAGGTAGGATCTTGGGACAGACACAAAGAACAACACCCAGCTATACCTAGAAGACATAGCTGAAGAATAAACATTTCCTAGAGAATCCTTGAAACTAGTGATAAAACTATCTAACATAAGAAAAATACAAACAACACAGAAAACAAATTAAAATTTAAAAATATAGAAAATGACAAGATGCAGAAGCAAAATACAATCCTAGGCTATCTTTTTGAGTTAAATATGTTTCTCGAATGCAGCATATTGTTGGATCTTGTTTTCTGATTCATTTTGCCAGTCTATTTCTTTAGATGGGTGAATTAATGCTGAATCAACAAGACATAGAATTTCTAAATAACACAATATATGTCAATAAAATTGAAAATGGAATTAAAAACTTATGTACAAAGAAAAGCCCAAATTCTGATGGATTCACTGCTGAATTTTACAAGACATTTAGAGAAGATCTAATGCTGCTACCCCTCAAATTTTTAATGAAATTGAGAGGGAAGCAAAACTCCCAAAATCATTCCTGGAAGCAAGTATTACTCTAATACCAAAATCAGAGAAGGAGCCAACCACAAAAGACAACTACAGGCCAATCTCCCTAATGAACATAGATGCAAAAATCCTCAACAAGATACTTACAAACAGAATGCAGCAAATCATCCAGAAGATGATATACCATGACAAAGTAGGATTCATCCCAGAGATTCAGGGATGGTTCAACATATGCAAATCAATAAACTAATACACAGTATTAACAGAGCCAAGGACAAAAAACATATGATCATCTCAATAAATGCAGAAAAGGCATTTGACAAAGTCCAACACCCGTTCATGATAGAAACCCTACAGAAAGTTGGAATAAATGAAAAGATATACCTTGCTCTTGAGTAGGAAGAACAAGCATAGTAAAAATGCTCATACTTCCAATGCTATCATATAGAATTATCACAATTCCAGTCAAAAAATTCTGTTAGCATACCTAACAGAAATAGAGAAAACACTCCCAAAATTCATTTGGAATCATAACACAGCTAGAATAGCAAAAACAATTCTAGGCAACAAAGGCAAGGCAGGGGGTATCACAATCCCTGACTTGAAACTATGCTACAAAATTATCATGATAAAAATAGCATAGTATTAGCAAAAATGCAGACCTGAGGGTATACGAAATGGGTTAAGAAATGCAGAAACAAATTCAAACACTCCAGTCAGCTTATCTATGGCCAAGGATCCAAACATCTTTACAGGAAGAAAGATAGGTTCTTTAACAGACTCTCCAAATGCCAAAGACTAAAACTAGACCCATGTATCTTAACATGCGCCAAATGAAAATCAAGATGGATCAAAGATCTAAGTATTAAAGCAGAAACACTAAACTTGCTGGAAAATAAAATAGGTAGAACTCTTAAAGGCATAGGTGTAGGCAAAGACTTCATGAATAAATCCCTGATGGCACTGGAAATAGTACAAAGAATCAACAACTGGGATATGTTATTAAAAAGCTTTTTCACAGTGAAAGAAATCATCAACAGAGTGAAAAGACAACCCACAAATTGGGAAGAAATCTTGGCCAGTTGTTCTTCAGACAAGGTACTATATCTAGACCCTGTAATGAGTTGTGAAAAAAAGATCCTTTAAATTTAAAGACCCATCCACAAGTAGACATCTGAAATGAATAAACACTTAGTAGAAGAAGTACAGACCTGTTATGGTTTGTATTTGAATGTCCCCCCAAAGACTCATGCAGTCATGGAGGTAGCTGAACCTAACATCTGTGATTGGTTTATTGTCTAGTGCTGGGATTGGTGGTATGAGTGCTGCACCCAGCCAGGGGCAGGTATTAGGCATACAATATAATGGAGGAAAGGAGGTGTGCTCTTCCCTTTTTTGCCCTTTGTCTGTTTTTCTCTTGGTGTGTTTGATATCTGCCACAGCTGGCATGAATGGATGTCCCTCAGCCGTACCACCCTGACTTGTAGCTAGCTGATTCTGGACTGAAATTTCTATGAACTATGAGCTAACTAAACCTTTTCTTCCTTCATTCTGGGCATCGGGTGTTTTGTCCCAGCAATGAGAGAAAAGTAACCAAGACAAAATTTGGTACCAGAGAAGTGTGGTTGTTGTTGTGACTATACCTGACTGTGTGGTTCAAGAGCCTTTGGGAATGGCTTGTGGGAAGAGTTTGGAAAGGTCCTGAGATGTTGCCTGAAGGAATACAGCTGGAATGCCTTAGGCTGTTCTTTATGAGAGATTCTGGTCAGAGCTCAGAAGACCAGAAGATTGATAGAAATCTTACTGGTAAAGACAAGGTATGGGAGGTTTCTGCTGTGAAGAAGGACTGCACTGGTATTTGGAGTCTAGATTATATGTGTTGTGGCTTGGCAGAAAGTTTACCTACATTTTGCTCATGTCCAGAGACTAGACTGAGACTAAGATTAAGTGCAGCAGACTAATTGATCTGGCAGAAGAAATTTCAAGGCAGTCAAACGTTGAAGCCATGGCATAGCTCTTGTTGGGGGCTTTTAGCCACATTTATGTTGTGAATCAAGAGCAAAGAGCCCAGCAGAATGATTTAAAATGTGAGTTTAGCTAGAAAGGAAGCTCCAATAAACCTGTGTAGTATAAAGATAGAGCTGAGATCTCCATTGTTGAGAAGGAACAGAAGAACAAAAAAGATGGCCTGGTGTGATCACAGGAAGTAGAATGTCTCCACCCTTTGGAGCCTTAAAACTGCAGAGGTGCAATACTTTGCTTTTAGGAGAAAGCCATAGAGCACCATGTTCCAGAATGGCAGCAGCAGTCACACAAGGTTCCAAAATGGTAGCAGCTACACTAGGTTCCAAAATGGCTACAGCATAGAAAATTTATTCTTCAGAATCAGGTTTAGAATGCTCAGTGATCCAAGCACTCCACCCCTACAACCAAGAGAAAGGAAAGCCTGGCTACTGCTCCAACTGGCAGCAGACCTAGACATCATCCATGTGGTGCTGGTTTTAGGTGCATAGGGAATACAAGAGTTCTGAGGTTAAAGAGGCTTCCATTCCAATTTCAGAAGGCCTAGGAGGCCAGGCAGTGTGACCCTGAGAGGGCAGTGTGTGAAGCTGTGAGTGTGAAGCCAAAGGTGCAATCAAGACCCCAGAAGTTTCGAAAGGCCAGGAGAGTGGATTGTCTAAGGAAACCTGCAAAGAGGGAGCAAAACCAGTCCAAGAGAGAAGCTGTGGGAGCTACAACCACCAGAAGTGCCAGGGGGATGGAGTCATACAAGCGTTTTGGAGCTCACAACTAGATTGCTTCAGATACTGAATGTGGAACTCAAGGAGTTGATGTTTGCCTGTTAGATTTTGGACTTGGTTTTGTCTCAATTCTTTGTATCCCCCTGTTTGTACTCTTTGGAATGATAATGTTTATCTTGTGCCATTGAATGTTAGAAGCGTGTAACTTTTCATTTGTACAGGGTCTCACAGCTAAGAGTTTGCCTTAGACTTTGGAGACTTGGGAATTGGACTTTTCAGAAATGCTGAAACTCTTAGGACTTTGACAACTCTTGGAGATGGACTAAATGTCTTTTGCATAAGGGATGTGCATGATTTTTGGGGGGTTCAGGCATGGAATGTCATGGTTTGTGTTTGGATGTACCCCCAAAGTCTCATGCAATCACAGAGGTGGCTGAATCTAGCAACCATCACTGGTTTATTGTCTAGCACTGACTGGGGATATAGCTCAGCAGCTCAAGAGCCTGCCTGGCAAGAGCGAGGTCATGGGTTTGATCCCAAGTACCCCACCCCAAAAAAGAATAGCTAGAGACATCTCACTTCCTGATTTGAAATAACAAGAAAGCTACAGTAATTAAAGCAGTATGGTACTGGCATAGAAGCCAATATACAGAATAATAGAATAGAGTTCAGAAAGTAGTCCATTCATAAACAGTGAACTGATATTTCAAAAGTGCACCTAGAATCATCATAGGCAAAGGATACTACCTTCAAAATGGTGCTGGGAAATGGATATACAGATTTTTAAAAAATGGAATTGGAACCCTATCTCATAGTGTATAAGAATCAAGTTAAAATGAATTATAGACTAAAATGTAAGACTTGAAACTGTAAACATTCTAGAAGAAAACAAGGATTAAGCACAGGTGGGAAAAGTAAAAATAGATGAATGAGACAAGATCAGACTAAAATTGCAGAATAAAGAAAACAATCTATGGAGTGAATAGGCAACCTATGGAATAAAAGAAACTATTTCTAAACTATATGTCTGATAAAGAATCATCAACAAAACATTTAAGAAATTCTTACCACTCAAGAGAAAAAAATTTGCCAAAGAGGGACTGGGAGTGTATCTCAGTGGTAGAACATTTTTCTTAGTTACCTTCTCACCACTGAGACACAATAAGCAACACCAACAATTTAAAGAAGAAAAGGTTTATTTTGACTCACAATGTGTAGAGGTTTCAGTCCACAGCTGACTGGCTCCAAGGCAGACAGCAAGGCAGATTAATAGAGTTTATGTCATGGCAGGCAGCAAGTAACAGAAATTCAAGGGAGAAGGGAGGGCACCTAGACCTTTCCAGGTCATTCCTCCAGTGACCCATCTCCTCCAATCAGGCTTTCCCTGTCACATTTAGCTATAAACTCATCAGGTGATTAGTTCAATCACCCATGACCTAATTACTGCTCAATAGCCCCAGCAAAAGAACATGAGGCTTTGGGAGGACAACTACATATAATCCATAACAATTTACCTAACAGGCATGAGGCCCTGGGTTCAATCTCCAGCAGCACAGAAAAAAAGTACAGAGTTAAATAAACATTTATATAAAAAAAGCATAAATATAGTTAGCAGGAACATGAAAAGATGCTCAATGTTTCTAATTTCTTGGGAAATTAAAATCAAAATTAAAATCATTAGTAGCAACAATAACAAGAAAGGGGTCATGGGCAAGGGGAAAGGAAGGGAAAAAAGAGAATAGAAGGAAGAAAATGGAAACAAAGCTTTTGTAAATAAGGAGGAGAAGAGGGGTTAAAGGAAGGAGAAGGAATTGGGGGAAAAAGAAGAATCAAGATATATCATTCACAGGTACAAACTCCCTCTGATGAATGTGATCATAATGTATATCTAAAATGTACCAATAAAATTAATCAAAATAAAAAGAACAGGGTCAAAAATATTGGTGAGAATGAGGATAAATTGGAAATTTCTTTGTGTAAAATAAGAAATGGTGCACTCATTCTAGAAAATAGTATAGAGGTTACCCATGAAATTAAGAGTAAAACTATCATATGATGCAGCAACCCCACTTTTACATATTTATTGAAAAGAATCAAATTGAGATCCTGAAGAGTTATTAGCACTCCTATATTTATTGCAGTACTATGCACACTAGCCAATATGTGAATGCAATCAAAATGCCCATCAACTGATGAACAAATAAAAAAAATGTGGTGTACAGAATGGACTATTATTCAGCCTTAAAAAGAAAATTTTACTAGTTGCAAGACGAATGAATCATGAGGTCCTCAAGCTAAGTAAATATATCAGTCACAGAAGGATAAATACAGGATAATTCCACACATATGGGACATCTAAAATTGTTTGACTTTTTGAATCAGATTATAGAATTATGGTTGACAGAGATTGGAATTGGGGGGTGGAGAAATAGAATGTGATAAGCAAGAAGCATTACGTTTCATATATGCAAGATGAATAGACTCTAGAGAATAGGTTTTAGATATTCGTTATACACCGTTATGTCTATTTTATTGTATATTTACAAATTTGCTGAAAGGTTAAATATCAAGTGTTCTTACTAGAAAGAAATGAAGATATCTTGTACTCTTAATAAAATAATTGAAAGGGAACACAGGGCTTAGAATGCTCACTATAAACCTTGCATAGAGAGCAAAGAGGACTGACTAACGTTGTCAGAACTGCAAAAGGACTGTGAAATGTAAAGCCTAAATAAGAAAACCAAGGCCCTTAACCTTACTGTAAATGTCAGAAAGATAATGATCAGAAATAGGTTAAATAACTTAAAAATATATTTACCATAAAACACATCAGTACCAAGGGATATGATAATTGGGAGAAAAGACTGGGTAAATCAGGGAAGCTGTCATGACAGACATTGGAATTTTTCTGTGTCACAAACAGCAAATGTTTGATAGTAAATGAAATAAATGTTTCCTATTAAAAATTCAGGGGATTCAATAATTAGAAATGTCGTGGTTATGTCGACTGACAGCTGCCATTCAAATCTACCCTAATGCAGATGCCTAGGGTTAACAACTGGTGTTCCCAAAACAACTGGACCTTTTTAAGTTTAATAATGTCCTAAAATATAAAGATAAGAAATGAAGCATTAAACAAAGGAGAATAGATCCATTTTGGAAACGTATTGCATATGAGGTTTTCAAACTTCCTTGGCTGTGGCTTATCTCGTATGTAAGGACTTAAATTATACTTTTATTAACCTTGAAATTTTTATGTGAATGATAAATTACAATCTTGTTTAGTTTCTGTATATTTCCTACCTATAACAAACAGTAGTTTTTACCTTGGTTTTCTGTGTTATTTTTATTGATTGCTTTTTTTTGCTTCTCACAATTAATTTATATTGCCAAAACAAAGAAGTCAGTAATTTGTAGCCAAATTTTCTTTTTTCCATTCCAAATTTGCTAAAATGAAACAAACATTTTGTCAGCTTTCTGGCAGAAATGTTTACATAGGGAAACTGTGTTGATTTTGAAAAAAGGAGCTAAAAATCTAATTTTTGTGCTTCCATTCAATTTTAGACTATAATGCCAACTCCAATGTATCAAAGTCCAGAAGATAAATTGTTTTTCTGAAAGAATGTCAGTTTCATGTGTGAATATGGCTTTACAGAAAAGCATGTATTTCTTCATTCAAGACTGCAAGTATTCCCCAGGTTTATCTGTACCCTTATTTAGTCACATGTATAGTTTCTGGAATGTAGTTAACAGCACTGTGACTTGAAGAGGTAGTTCATAGATCTTGCTAGCTATATGCTGAATAAATCTCTTCTTTCCCTGCCTCCTCAAGTGTCTTCTGCTTCTTTTTTTCCCACCCAATCATGATTCCCTGTGGATCTTGGTTAGAATTTGGAAAGTAAGAGCTCAAAATATAATTTTCATATCTCACTGTAAGTTTGGGAAGTGATGTGGTGTGGTGGACTCAGTATCTCAACTATGTGGAAATTGACTTTTGAAGAAAAATATTATTTTTCTTTCCACAATAATATGATTTTCCTGCAACAGTAAATTCTGACACTTCATGTTAATAGGCTTTTCTGTTCTCTATACAGCATATTTCCCATCTTTGGTTTTGGTGGGATCTGATCCCAGTGTGGTGAACAGCAAGGTTTGTAGATAAATGCAGGTCCAAGGCAGGAGTACAGTCTGTTTCCCATGGTGCTGCCCTAACCAAACTACTCTCTCCAGTGCTTTTGTTTTCCTGCTCTACTCTTCTCTTGCTTATTTATAACACTTCTGAATAATAAAATAATATTTACATTGCACTGATTGAATGCAAGAGATGCTAGATCGTCTTCAATAGGCACAAGCATGAATGCAGAGCACAGCCAAATTGAGAAACTATTTTAAAGAGGCATGCATTAAATTTTATTTCATGTAATTACTAAGTATTATTTTCATCTTCTAACAGAACATTGGGATTGTAGAATTTCAGCTTTTTTCTTCAATATGACAGGAGAGATTGACTGGTTCTTAGAATTTAATATTCTTTTTGCTAGCTGTGGGTTTAGTGGTAATTTTGTGACAGCAGGTTCCCATGAAGATATATATAATGTAAAAACATGCTTAGAAATTTCTAAGCATGAACATATTTTGTTTTTATTTACTTTGGGAAGATAGATTCACATCTCCAATAGCTGTATGTATCAAACATCATACGAAATAGAAAAAGGTTAACAAAAGACATTCATTATTAAACATTTTTTTATTACTACTATTTAAGGGAATAATGCATGCAAAGCCCCAATACATAACAAAAGCCCGAAAAGGAAAATAAGTCATCATCTTTGTTTTCTAGAATAGTTAGAAATTATAGAATCAAATTTGGGAAGGAAAATGTGAACATATCTTTTCCCACTTTTAAATACTCCAAAAGTTCAACGTTTCCAATTGCTGAGAATGAAACTTTCTAAGTATTCTCAACAGGCTCTTGGGATTATTTTCTTTCTTTCTTTCTTTTCTTTTTTTTTTTTTGCACATTTTATGATGTCATAAAAAAGCTTATCTTTGAAATTGTTTGATAATTTTATTCATGATTCACAAGGGAACAGAGAACATGATCATTAAATCTGTCGATGCCACTGAGGTATGTGGGGTTGCTAACACCTCAGAGAACAAAAATCTAATTTTAAAATAACATTAAGAAATTAGAGGAATAGATCATCAAAGCAAGATGAGAGTCACAGGGGACAGATGTTAAATAATATACTCAGAGGCTTAGAAGGAAAAAGCTTAGCTTGAAGAAGGAATGAATATCCAGAGGGCTCAGAAGATACAGCACTGCTTTAAAACACAGATTATTTCATGTGTGATTAGAATTTGTTTTCAATAAACAGTTTCACATGGCTCAAAAATTTCTCTCAGCACCAGGCATGGTGGCACATGCCTATAATCTTAGCACTCAGGAGGCTGAGACAGGAGGATCACCATAAATTTGAGGCTAGCCTGGACTCCATAATGAGTTCAAGGCCAGCTGGACTACATAGAGAGATCCTGTGTTGGTTACTTTTTTCTTGTTGTTGAGACAAAATATCTGACACTCAAAATGAAGGAAGGAAAAGTTTATTTAGTTCACAGTTTGTGGAGGTTTTAGTCCATACTTAGTTGGCTCCAAGGCAGAGTGACACATGGCAGAGGGCAACAGTTCATGGCAGCCAGAAGACAGCAAAAAGCAACAAGAGCAAAAAGAGAGGAGTGCTGGGATTATTTTCTTATTTTCTATTTTAATATTAATTAGCTATAAAATATTAACTCTATTAGTGCCTTATAATTATGTGCCATACTTAATTGTAAAATGTTGATACTATTATAATATTCTGATAGAATATTAATTTAATGAAAACAATAACCCCACCCTCAGAAAATATAGGTAACAGGAGTTACCAAGTACTATTTTTCTGCTCAAACAGCTGTATATCAGTAACTGTATTTTAGAGTTGAAAGAAGACCTTAGATAATTTTCTTTCTTTACTTGTCTCATTTCTGTCACACTAGTATTTTAGTGGCTAAATGTACTTCATATTTTTTCAAGCACATACAATTTGTTTCTAGTTGGAAGCAATTTCAAATTCCAGATAGGTGGCTGAAGTAGAAAGTTTTATCTTTGTTAGCAATAAATCAATAAATCCAATTAGGAAAATGTGTAACTCCAAAAATTTGACAAGACACTACAGTCAGCTTTCAGTTTTAGAGAGTCAGCAATTTAGAGCAGGTACACATAAAACGACCTCAAATACATTACTCAAGAAATCAGCCATAAAATTCCATTGTTTAATCAGCAGAAAAGATTTGTCAAGGCAATAAATTGTTATATGAATGCTGCTAGATTAATCCATGCCTGCCTCTGGGCTGTAGTGTACCTGACAACTTACCTGGAGGCCTGCAAGGATGTTCTCTTCAAGGACCACAGGTAGAGAGTATTTCTCATCCAGGTTAATTGCATTGGTCACTGTCTATTTTTTCAATGAATAATGTGCGATTAGATGATGACTTTTTCAGGATGGATATTGGTATTACTCTTAATAGAGTATGTTTCCTGAATTCTTTTGAGTTAAAATATACAAATTTTGTGAAATATAGTGACATAACAGCTATCAGAAAAAGTATTTCAGTGTTTTAATAATTTTTATATTTTATAGTATTTATTTCACAACAGATGCAGTTTCAGTCTTAGGAACATTAATGTGCAATCTATGTTACTGTGTTAATATAAAATTATACTGTAATATAATTCAACAGAAAGGCCATCCACCACTTTGTTAATATCAAATACAATGATCTAAGGAAAGTGATTTAATTGGCTTTAATTTTTAACAGTTTCATTAATAATATGTTGACATTCTAAGACAGACTACATGTATGAAAAGAACATTGAAGTATTTAAGTCTGATAAGCCATTATGCTACATAAATACCATATTATAAATTCTAATCTGTTGTTACTATGCAGTTAATATTGATCATTTTAGAGGAGAATTGTTTTTAAACTTTATAGCTTAAGTTTTGCTGAATACATATTTAGAGGAGGTGGAAGTAGGTGAAAATGGAGGGGAATGATACTGTATTTCTTTTTTTATTTCTCCTGGGATTATCTCCATTCAGTTTATTTGTCCAAGTAGGGGAGATTCTTTTCAGCATTGTCTGTCAGGAAGAAATAATTTGATGATGAAAACTTTAGTTTCACATATAGGTTTATCACTTAAGCAGACAATTGGTGGGATGATGGAAGACCATGCTTTTCAAATACATCTTCTTGGCTGGTTTGAAAATTCCTCAGTGTGTCCTTTACAGATAAAAATTCAAATGTTATATCATGTTTGAGAATACTAGCAAGTGAAAATAAATCCAAAGGCAAATAATCAAATTCATGAAGGTCTAGAATATACTTCAAGAGACAAAATAAAGGAACTGTGAAATTAATAATTTACAAAGTAGAAAAATTTGAAAAGGGTCAGTTATTTCTTTCCCAATTGGGGAAAAATTGTTATGTGCAAGAGAAAATGTGAGATAATAATTCTATATAGCATCAAAGTAAAAATAGGAATGATGGATGAAAATTATAGACTCTGATGTGAAAGAACATAAAGAAAAGAATTTAAGTGATTGAACATTGCAGACTTTCAAGATGAAGATGAGGGGGTGAGGCACTCTCCAGGAATGTAAATGGCACATTCTATACAATGGAAAGAAAGGAAACAGATATTTTCCTACAGTCTTCAGGAAAGAGCACAGCCTTGTTGACACCTTGATTTTAGCCTGTATGATTTGTTCTGAATTCTAACCTTCAGAACTGTAACATAACAAATTTATATTGGTTTAAGCTAAAAACAAAGTATGTACAATTTCATGGTGGTTGTTATGATTTGCATTTGGATGTCCCCCACCCCTCCAGAGCCTCATGCTGTCATGAGGTGGGCCTTTCGAAGGCAGCTGAATCTAGTGTTTTTGATTGGTTCTTTGTCTAGCACTGGGATTGGCAGTGTGAGTGCTGCACCTGCCCAGGGGCAGAGTTGGCATACAATATAAGGGAAGGAGGTGCTATTTTCCCTTTTGCCCTTTTCTCCTTTGTTGCTTGTGGCCCCCATGAATGATTGCCCCTCTGCTATCTGCCACCCTGCCTTAGAGCCAGTTTTATATGGACTAAAACCTCCAAAAACTGTAAGCTAAATAAACCTTCCCTTCCTTCATTTTGGGTGTTAAGCATTTCATCTGAGCAACAAGAGAAAAGTGACCAAGACAGTGGTCACAAATGAAATCATCTGCCACAGGAAAAAATGGTACCTGTGTAAAATGGAGCATCAGTTAAAAATGATATCCCAGGGATAGTGGAAAAATTACAAAAGAGGTATGTGTGGTATTAAGGTATAAACTTAGGCATTTGACGCTAAACTACATTTATTTATTTATTTATTTATTTATTTATTTATTTATTGTCATTTTGAGACAGGGTCTTGCAGTTCAGGCTGGCCATGTGCTCACTTTGTAGCCCAAGATGGGCTCAAACTTGCAAAGATCGTCCTGCCTCAGCATCCCGAGTGCTGGGATTACAGGCATGTGCCATCACACCTGGCCTCTAAACTACTTTCTTAATCAAACTAAGCTATATTGATTTCAGAGTGGTCTATGTTACTATTGCTGATACCAATGTTATGCAAGTGTTTATCAGCTCTTCAGTGTAATAGAACTGGCAAGAGTACATACTAGTATGCAAATGAAAGAGTGTCAGAAAAAGATCAAAGGCATGGAATATTTGGTCAAATACCACTCAGAATGACATCTCTGGCTCTCAACTCTTTTCAAATACTTTTTTTCTTTCCTATGTAAGGCAAGGTACAAGAAAAAACCCTAGTAATCTTCCCAGTATTCCTGGCCAGCAGATTTTTAGGAAAATCTTGCCAATGGAATGCACTGACCAGAGATTGGAAAACAGAAGGAAGGCAAAGTATTTGTTTATACTTCTGAGGTTTCCCTTGTGGTAACAGTGATAGCACAGGGAGATGATTATAGACTCCAGCAGCATCTGGGTGATAGGGTCACCAGCACATGAATAGGAGTTTCAGCAGCATCAGTGGAATATATGCTTCTGTGCTGCTCCAGCGTTGTAGTCAAAGCAGCCATAGCATCAGGTTCTCTAGCAGGTCAGCTGGAGGGCTGTCTTGGGTGTTCAATCTAGAGTTGCAAAGACAAGGCTGATTTCCCAGCAGCATTCTCTTTTCCCATTTCTTCTTCAAGAATTTTCCCCTTTTTTGTTCTGCTTCATTTGATCTTTCAAAAAACGTGTAGGTCATTCCATCCACTCTACCTGAAATGGTTGGAGTGGTTCCTGCTTTTGTGAGTAGACACTAACTAATGTATCTATGCCTGTGTTCTGTCTGGTGCTGAGATCTTCTCTGCAATATCATCTGGAACAAACATCTGTTCCCGGCTAAATTTCTGTCTTTGAGGTTGGCTAAACTCAACACATTGCATCCTAGTATTGAGCAGTCTGTTTTGTTGACTTGAACTCTCCCACTGTGTTTTCCTCTCCTATTTTGTGAGTTCAGGGCACCAAAAAACATGCTTGTTATCTAGGACTGAATTCTGAGGTCATTGAGTTAGATCAAAGACACAGGTAAACACATATAAATCAAGTTATTCAAATGTTGATCAACTATGTTCATAATGAAAGTTTAGCTCTGTTGAGCAAATGGGCCTGCTGATAGTTCATTCACAGTATAAATTTAACCACTTTTTTCCAACATAGCAGATTAATTATTGTTCATTTAACAAATGTTTCTACAGTTCATTTTGTAATCCAGGCAAATTTTAAGTAGGGGGCTAATGCCAATGAACCAAGGAGACTAGTCCCATAAAAGAGAGAAAAAGAGAAGCTGAGGTGAGCACACCTGACTTTTTGCTCCAAATTTACCAATTAAAGAAGTTAGTCTTTTTTAATCTATGAGGCATAAATGAGGATTGTGGAGAAAATCAGGCAGAAAGCTCTGAAGCCACGTAGGAGTCTCACTTTAGAAATGTAGTTCAGGAAGACTGAAGCTCCTTTTGGTTTAAACTAGGAATGGCTTGTTTGAAAATCTAAAGGTTATGGGAGAGATAACAAATTAAATCTTACCTTTTATTTAGAGGGACATCTTTTGTATTTAGAGATCAGAGAAGGCTCTAGAAACACTGAAAGTAGTGATAATCAAAATATCTAACAAATAGTTTGTCATGAGCACTGCACTGCATGAGTGGACACAGTCCGTGGAGAAACTATCCTGTGGCCACACCAGTGTATATCAGAAAAGCTTGTCCCTGGGCACTGACAGCCGAGGAGAGAAGTTCAAGGCAAAGGAGATAAGTACTCTGGAGTTACTAAACATGGAGTCACCCATATTTGCTTATCACCACCTGGCTTAAACACAACTCTAATTATAGTAAATTATACAATCAAAAGTCACTTTAACCCTGAAATTTAAAAGATTGCTTTCAACTTTTAAATTATTGCAAACATAGTCATTTTCCCATGCCTTCTAGGTATAACATTTTGTTTGAGACTAATGAATGTTTATTTAGCTTCTTACCTGACTAGAATATTGAGTAGATTACCACCTGTGAAAGTAGTCAATATATACATTTATTCTAATTTTAAATAATTTTTATTTTTATTATTTTTGTAAATTTTTAATTATTTATACTATGTTATATAAGTATTTGATGCAGTTTAAATAATTTATCATTGCCGCCAATTCTGGGTCCTTTTAAAGTATATTTAATTGAGACACAGCTATTAAAATAAATTTATTTAAATCCAAGTTTTCATTTTATAGTATAAAGTATGGTAACTATATAAGATTTGTTTCCAAAATGCTTTTTTTTTACTATTTTCTTTTTTGGTACCATGAACCGAACTCAGGGCCTCGTGCTTGCCAGGCAGGCGCTGCACCACTGAGCTACATTCCTGACCCCCAAAATGCTTTTTATCTTGTTTATAATTTTTATGTTTTTGATTTCGGTCAAAACAGGATTATGATTTGCTTTCATAATTAGAAAATATTGCATCATGTAAATCCTCTGTGCATGTAATCTTGTCATACTGGATTAACTTCTTTTTAAGTCTGGCATATTTTTATTACAATAAAATGAAAGAATTTTGTAGTAAGCATACTTTTATTTGGTTGCAGTAATTTAAAAAATAATGCAATTGTATTCTCGCCCATTGTCAGAGATATGCATTTTTTAGCTGAGAATTTACAAGATTTATTATGCAGTCAATAATAAAAATATAATTTCTTTTTAAGCTTTTTGCTAATGGGGACTTGCTAAGGTATATTAATCTAGTTCAGTATTATTATGATTTCATGCCTGAAACTTTCAACAATAATAAACAAAAGGGCAACTATTAGATTCTAATTAGTAAAACAGATAGTGATATTATTCATTATTCTCCTTTCTCATATATATAAAATTATATTTCTAAATATATACTATCTTTAGTATATAGTATACTATATAGCATACCATATAGTATACAAAAGTTTATAGTATATAGTATATTTAGTATATGAAAACTAAAATATATATATATATTTCACTTTTATAGTCAAAGACTTGGTTATCATAACTTATTTAGCATTTATTAATTTCAATTTTACTATCTGATGATTTAATCATTTAAAATTTTATACCATGATAATGTATAATCAAGGAGTATTTATTTTTGTAAGCTAAAAATTTTAATGCCAGAAACTGTGATCTTTAATGCAAAAAGTCTAATCTGCCAAGTTATAAGAATTGGAACTGTAATGTAACATATAACAAACAACTTTTCAGAGGTTTTCACCAGAACTTCCAATTAGGACCTATTATTAAACTGAAAGTTTAAAAGGTAAAGCACTACTTCATTTGTACTCAGGCATAAAATTCATACTTTTAAGAAAATAGTTTGCAAAAATAGCATTGGTATATATTCTACCTGTGGGTAATCAAATGTGATTTTTTTAAGATAAATTATGCTATATAGAATTTCAAGATATTAGTGAAACAGCATTGGCTACCATATTTGTTATCTTCAGAATAGTTGCCTACACCTTCAGACATATTACAGTCAAACCACACAGAATAGAGTAAAATCAATCAAAACAAACAATGAAAGCCATACAGGGTTTCTAAACAAGATAAGTAGACATCCTCGATGGCTGCAATTATATATTTTGTTATCTTTAAAATAGCTGTCCATGCCATCAAGTATAATAAAATCAAACAAATCAGAATAAAATGAAACTA
>RJWT010018548.1:0-17319 GCA_004365215.1 Cuniculus paca
AAGAAAGAAGCAAAGATCAACATGAAGGTTAGAGAGAGCCATGATGTAATGAATCGTAATTAGAGTTTTAAATATAGATTTATGTTCTCTTTTTTTATTAGATATGAAGCTACTAGATGAGAAGTTAAACAGATGGTAAGCTGAAAAAGATGGAAATGGGTTGATAGATTGGGGGTAAGAAAACGTGTACATGTTTTTCTCATACTTTATTCATTGATAGAGGCTAAAAAGTGTGACACTGTAGTACCCATTAGCAAAGTACGATGATTAATCCGACATCATTGGATTAAGAAATTGTTAGCAGATTAGCAAAGAAGCCTCCTGAGTGTGTACTGGGTGGGACATGGAGGCATGGCCTTTGGCATTATAAATGACCCCTTGCCCACTTCCCTCTCACACTGTATACCTGCTGTGTGCTTGTCCGCAGACATGTGCTAAGCAGCTTTGCTCCACCAGGCCTTCCCTCCATGATGTTTCCACCTTACAGCTGGTTGAGGATGTACTTAAGTGTCCTTAAACCATGAGCCAAACTAAACCTTTCTTCATGTAAATTGGTGGGGGATATTGTGTCACAATGACAGGAAAGCTAACACAAATATTGGTAGCAGAGACGTGAGATCATTGCTATGACTGTACCTAACCATGTGGCTTAGAATCCTTTAGAATTCTTTTGTAGGAAGAATTAAGAACCATTTGCAGAAGTAGACTAGACAAACCCTAGAATGCTATAAACTGAATTTGAGGGATGATGCTTGTAGGAGCTCAGTAGATCAGGATGCTGTGAGAGATGCAGACAGTAAAGGCCAAGCTTAGGAGTTTTTAGTTGGAAAGGACTTCACTATCAATTGGCTTAGAGGAAATCTGTGTTATATTCTGGCAGAGATTTTTTCTACATTTTGTCTATGATTTGAGTCTGTTCAAGGTACTGAGATAAAGGGTAACAGACTAATTAATCTGGGGAAGGAATTGTCCAGACAGTCTAATATTCAGGCTCTAGCATGGATAGCTAAATTTGACCAGATTTATAGTGAAATCAGGGTAAACAGCAGAGTAGAAAAATTTACAAATTTAAATTTTGGCCCAGAAGGAACCGTGTGTAATGTTGGGGTCAAAGGAGATGTGAATGCTGAAGAGATTAGTACCATTAAAAACAAACTAAGTCTCTGGTACAGGGGCGAGAAGAAAGATGCCTCAGGGCATCTCAGGAATCAGTAGGTTAGAGGGACAGAAACTTGTAATATCTGCTAAGGAAAACTGTAGGCAGGGAGAAAAGCCTACACCAAGATACAAGTCATATGCTCTGTAGCCAGTAACACCACAGGGAAGGACATTTCAATTGCTTTGTAATTCACGTGTTACCATCAAGTGCCCACATTCTGCACATGGAACTATTTGATACAGTATTTGCCCTATCATGTTTCTGTTTTGTTTTCTAAGAACCCTTTCTATTCTCCATTTTTCCCATTTGGGAATTAGAATGATTACCGTCCCTTGAAATTCCATAAGTTGTTATTTTATTTGTACAGAAGCTCAGGTGAAGGGTTTACTTTCAGTTACATATGAGACATGGACTTAGCTTCCAGAAAAGGACTGGGGATTTGGGGATATGAATTGTTCACTTCTGGTTATATTCAGGGTAGTTGTATTCTGTTAGGCAAAATTGTGAACTCTCTATAATTTTTATTTGAAGATGTAATATAGTATAAGGAGATATTTGGGTATGTAGTTGACAAGGAATGGATTGTGACCATTAATGCTGATAAGTCAACTTCATTTGGATTCATGAATAACTAGCAGTTTAGTATGCATGTTCCCGGGTGTGTATCTGGGTGGGGCATGGAGTTGTTGCCTTGGATACTGTATATGCTCCCTTGTCCATCCCTCTGTGGCACTGTATCTCTGTTCTGCTACCTGGCTGCCATGAACTAAAGAGCTTTGCTCCCCTACATCCTTCTACTGTGATGTGTCTGCCTTGGAATCATCTGAGAATGAACCAAATACCCTTATACCATGAGCCAAATTAAGTCTTTTCTCCTTTATGTTGTGCATGTGGGACATTGTGTCTCAGTGTGAGTAGAGCTAAACAAAAGGCAAATTTACTACCTAAACACTCGTTTCTGAAACTTCTTTAATATGAGAACGCAATGATTATTGAAAAAGTGGTTGATTCCAAGACAGTGGCAGTTATACTACAAACTAGAAACTTGTGTTGTCAGGAAATGTTAAATGTAAGTAATATACTATGATAACTTGTGAAAAGGGTGCAAGAATCAATCTATTCAAACTCCAATGGACACAACTGTAATAAAAAATAATTATTACATCACACAATAAGTAAACAGAGTACTAGGTTGTAGACCCCTCACATAATACAAGTATCTATGACTTACTAATAAAATAAATAAATAAATGGCTGGATAGATAGATAGCACATATTCTCCTTACAAAATTTTCTAGTTATTAAATGATGAAAGAGTGAGGCAAACACAAAATGAACACAAGAGCACCACAGTAATAATCACTGCAGGAAATAATGACACATGTCATCTAAAATTTTAAGGGGAAGTGTTTAACAAAAGCAGTCTACATACATAAGCTCTAAATTTATTTCTTAAAATATTTAGCTACGATAAAGAGAAATATAGTATTCTTACAGTTGTGAGTCAATGTAATTATGGGAAAAAATGAGGCGACTACAAATTGATTAACAAATGGTAAAGTAACTGACTGCTACCCTTTGAAAGGGTTGAGGTAATAAAAGCATAAAGAACTATTGAGTACAGATTTTATAAAGAAATGATAGATACCGTGTTGGATCTTGGAACAAACACTGAACAGCAGATATCATGTTCCCTAAATAAATTCTTCACTTTAATTACTAGTATTATTTGAAGGTTAACTTTCTAATTTGCACAAATATTCTATTATTCCTGTTAACTCTTCCATTAAACTAAATTTAACTTGAAACAATAAGTGTTACAGTTGCCAAAGGTAATGAAAAATGCACATTTATTTCAAGATCTTCAGTTATATGCTCCCTAGTTTACATCATTTAAGCTTTATTTTTCAAAAAGTTATTTGGTCTTACTTTTATAAAAATCTACTAATAAAAAAGAATAAACTATTTTAAAATATTGTTTTGATGATTGTATTTTATAGTGTTTTGGAAGAGTAGTTCTTATCTCGAAGACACGGGGAGTCCTTAATGAAAGGCACTAATTTTTTTCCAGCTTCTTTGTAAGTATAAACCTATATGGTTAAATAGTTCTATAGATTCAATGAAGTAGATACTGGAATTAATAACTGGAGCTCAAGGGAAAAGAGAAGACCCAAAGCCTAATGCAAGTGGCTTTTAGTGATTTTTCTGTCACTTTTTTATAAGACATTTAATTTCCTGATCAAGTGTATAATGCCATTCAGCTCAATTTATAACATGCATGACAGCCTTCAGGTACACAAAGTCTTGCAGGCTCATATGAAATTCTCACAAACTGTCAGCTAAAACTGCTGAAAAAGTAATATTTTCTTGACATTTTTCCCATGGTGCTGTTAGTTTTCAATTTAATTGTAGTGTTTCTATCTAATCTAAGTGTGACACCCATGAAATAACACAGGTAACATCAGGATGACGGGGACACTTAGGTCCTCTCACTCAGAACAGTTTATTCTTGCACGGCAGCTCCTTTGTCACCCTGGCGGTTTTCAATTGTAGAAAATTTGGCTGTGAGAGAGGAAAGTTTGAATCTGATCTAACGTTGCCTCTCTTAATAATGTGCCTGAAAGTGACATGAAACTTTTCAAGTTTGAAGATATATCCATTTTTCAAAGGCATAAAACAGTTTTTTTTTTCACACCAAATGCTTTAAAACTCTTCCCTGTGGGGGGAAAATGGCAACTTTAAAGGGAAAAAAAATAATCTTGTATTATTGAAATGCATTGGTTCCCCAAGGCTTCCCTGTCAGTTCCCACCATTGTGTGTTGAGAGACAGCCCTGTCAGATTTGAGTCTTGTGTTGTCAGGTGGAGGTGGTACAATTGAAAATGCCAATTTGACAGAGACTAGAAAGACATAATCTCATTTCATTTGAAGGAAAGCAAGGTAATCTTTAAAGTGGCTTTATCAATTTGGCTTACAGTGAGGCTCAAGCGAGTTATCAGCACTATAAATATGAAATTAATATACTGCTTTTCTCAGAACAAAATTGAATTTAATCAGACCATGTTTTAGAGGAATCTTTAAGTGGAGATTAAATTTGTGGAATTTTTTTTTTCTTTTATCATGTGAAAAAGTTGCCAAAATGCCTCACAAGTGACAACGCTCTGGAGAGGCAGATGTGTGGTAGACTACTGACATCTGTTCTCTGTTATTCTCTAGTGTGTGTACTCTATGTACTCTCTGGTCACATTGATTCTGGGCTTGATCATAGGATTTATTTGGCCAATAGAATGATGTCTAACACAATGGGACTTTTCTTTACTTACTGCTGTGGGAGCCACCCTGTGAAGATGCCCAATATGTATGCATAGTGAGAGACACACTTGATTTGTTTTTCCTTATCAGTCTGATCCATAGCCAAACTGTAAAAGCAGAGGTGTCAATGAAAGGAGTGAAATAAACACTAGCAATGCGAGACACAGTGGAAGTGCCAGTTAGCCTAGTGCATATCACTAAACTCTACAATTATGAGCTATATTCAGCCACTTACAGGCTATGTGTATGCACTTAAGAACAATGTACATGAGTTGTGTACATGCCTCTGATTCCAAGTCAGTAAACATAGAGTGGATTTTTGTTACACTGCTAAATGTAATAGCTGTGGTAGGAGATACTTGAGGGTAACATACAATGTAATTTTCAGTGTGAATTATGATTCTGAGGCATGTAGAAAAAAATACATAGGGTGAGTATCACATTGCATTCATTTTAATATATATAAACAGTCTCTTTGAGCTTGATTTGATATAAAAAGAATACGGATGTAGACCTAGGAATGATGTCCGAGAGAACAAAATGGCCTTGTTTATTGAGCTATGTAGGACTAGATGACTCATGTGTTACCTAATCATGATGCCAAGTCATATAATGCAGAGTGCTGATGTAACTCTGGTGAAATGTTTTAGATCAATCTCTTCTGTTATTATTCTATGTAAATGCATAAAAATAATAATAAGAAGGTATGTATCCTTTACAGCTAGATCAAAATAAAGTTGTTATAAAGGAACTTGTTCTAGTCAATAAGAAAAATAATGAAAATAAGTAGACATTAATGTTAATAAATTAATTTTAATTTTAAATGTGATACCAGTGTTATAGTATTTTAAAAAGCATTTATGTCTTAAAAATGTACAGTGACATGAATTGTTGCCTTGAATTTATCTTAAAATGGTCCAGCAACCTCCACCTTCACAATGGAGAATTAGAGAATCTATGACTGAAGGTTGGTGATCATTAAAACAAAATTATGGGTAAATGGATGACCATTGTATTTTTCTCTTCTTGTCTATCTTTGTCTTAAAAATGTCCACAATATGTAAGTTAAAAATAAGTGCTTTTTCAAAATTTGAAAGTTAACAGCCTGATGAAATTTGTTTTTTCCTCACTTGGAGGTGGAACTCAGAATGTTATACTTTTGTAAACAGTGTAAATCCTAGCCTTCATGAAATATTTTGAAGTCCTTAGTCCCCAAGAAGATGTATTTCATCTTAATGGGGCAGGTGAAAGCTCAAGTAATTAAACGGAAAAAAGTGATATCACAATTTTTTTCCTTGATATGTTGAGTTCAGGCTGATTAAAATTCACGGTCACTTTTTCTTTGCCTCTGAAAGATTTCCATTAAGAACGCTTGATATTATTTCACAATATCAAATCAAGATTGATATTTTGCCTTATTCTACAACTCTACATCAAAGAACTCTTCTCATATCTCTACATGACAAGAATGCAGTGAAGCGTGAAAGAGATCTAGTAAACTGAAAATAATTTTGATGAGAAAAATATATGAAACAAAATGTTTAAAGAATAATAACAGCACTGAAAGCACTACTAGAATTAAAAACTTACTACATGGTAGAAATATTCTGGGTTCTAAAAATTTGAGAATGTGCAAAGTGGGCAAAACCCTGCCATTAAGTTTGCATAATTCAACATAGAACAGATAATAAATGTTAAATATGCCACGTAGAAATACAAAACAGAGGATTTAGGGGTTCTTAATTATGTGATATTTTATAAAATGACTGAAATTTAGTGACTGTAAAGGTCTTGTAAAAATTGGAAATCATAAGACTATTTTTACACTTTAAAATTATTTTTTGGCTGTAGTTAACTACCAGAAAAGCATGACATAATTTAAGAGGATAATACTTAAGTAAAAGAAGGATTTTATCAAGGAGTAAATATGCAAGCATACATATATATATATATATATATATATATATATATATATATGATGCTATATGTATGAGGTTTTATACATATATATGATGTTATAAAAACTTTTAAACCTTTAGTCATAAGAATCTTAAAATTATATAAAAGCTGTAAATATTTGATTCATCAAATTAAATATGAATTCCTTAATTATGGATTAAAAATTTTAATCCTTGCAATTGTGCCAAAAGGTTATAGCAACGGGTATAATTTATACCCAAATATCCACATATTTTTAGATAACCAGCTTCAAAAATATGATGTAGTATCTGAGGTAGGATAGAAGAAATAAAAATAGTAGAAAGGAGTCAAGTAAAATTGTAATTTTTAGTTTGTACTTGTTTTAAAAAAAAACAAACAACAACTTCAAGACACAAATGTTACTCAAACTTTTTCACTCTTCCATGGAAAATTCCTAAAAGCTTAAAGACAATGAGCCTGGAAACTGGAGTATGGGTCTGTGCTATTCACCTGTAAAGTGCCCTTGTACTACCAACTCCTATCCCTGTTTATAAATTTCTCTCCTTTCTACTAATGTCCACCATCAGGAAGCACATGATTAAGAGAACAACATGTATCAGCTTCAAACACATATAAATGCTTAGCCCCTAAAGGAGTAAATCCAATAGACACCAGAATATGCAATGTGGATAATCCATTTTAGGGACACCACAAATCCCCATGAATATACCCAGTGTAAAGTGACAATCCCCCTTAAAGACCAGCACTCTATTTCTTTGAGTGGGTTCTCCTAAAATCCCTCCAACTAACCCTTTTTATGCGGCTTACTTATGCATCCTGGAAATTATTTCCCTGTGAACCTGCAAGCTACCCTATAAATGAAACAAGCCAAGGTTTTCATTTGCATTTTGGGGACCTCCTTGGACCCTGTCTAGTGAAAGCATTCTTCATACCTTTCAAAATAAAAATAAGCACATATTTCATAGTTCTAGTTAGTAATTAGTATAGAACAATGCAGAATACAAGTTTGAGCCCATCCTAGGCAATTTACTGAGATCCTACCTGTCTCAAAGTAAAAAACTTTTGAAGATCATGGATGTGACTCAATGATATTGTGCCCCTGGGTTAAATATATATTACCATAATTTTAAAAAAAGGAATAAAATGAAAGAAAAAGAGCTATTCAATATAGTCTATTAATTTAACTAACAAATCAATAACGATGTGTCTTATTAATAAAGAAAAATCTAATCTTAGAGTATTGTGCAGTATCCTAAAATCACACAAAACACTAAGTATATGTGTGAGCATCAGAACCCTCAATGACAATAGCCTAACCCCACAGATAGACGGGTCGGGGATTGGCTGCACGACATCTACCAACAAACATAACTGCCATGCTCAGGTTCAGTGGATAGGAGCTGGAGAACTACAGCCATCCACAGGTGCCAGATTTAACTACCAATCAGGACAAAGAAGGAGAATGCAGTTCAGGATTCATGGGAAATGGAAAGTACATCTAGAATAAAAGAGTAAGGGCATAGGGGGAGGAGCAATGTAGAACACTAGAAAAAAATGTAAAAATAATCTTGGCTACTAGCCAAAAGCTTGCAAACAACCAGACAGGCTTGTATTCAGGAACAATGGATGGTGTCTTTAAGAACAGCAAGTGTTGGTGATATTTCACCTTGCTATATTCCTTTGTAGCTCACCCCAACCCTACCATAGCCTTAAAACCCATAGAATTTAAACCTTCATTTTATAAATACTAGCCATTGGAGGAGGCTAGCTGGGTTTTCACATGTTTAAGCCCTGTGCTCATAGAATTTTACCTCTTTGACCATCCTGAAGAAATGCTCAAATTATAAGAACTTTTTATTTGACCTGACTCAGAATTCTCACTGGGAATAGGCTCATCTAAATAGTGTTTGTCAAAATTGATCATAAGGAATTGCTTAACCTTTCAGCTGCTGGAAGTTGTGATATTACTAGGTGAATGGTTTACTGTCCCAAAGAGTTAAAAGTAAATCTTGGAAGTACATGTCCATAGATACTTGGAAAGCTCCAATATATTTCTATATATTGAGAAATCCATACATACACACAAAAATATGAATAGTAGCAAAGAAAGAAATGATTAGGTCCTGACCTCACATCTCTGGTTGATTATCTGCAGGAAACGAAAGTGAAGGGTAAGACAGACTTGTTAACTCTCAAAAATTAAGGTGTACTTCATACATGTATATTGAGTCTCTGGAAAATGTTGAAAAAACAAATTAACTCAAGTTATTTAATGAGATTCAGTACAGGAATTACCTAACCACAAACTTAGCACAACTTCAGCAGCCTTAGGTGATGGACGATACAGACTAGAGATGCATTCCAGGAATTTTTCAAAAAGGACAAGAACTCTAGCAGCAATGATAATGGGAACAACACAGAAAAAAAAAATGAAACAAAACCTTGAGGGACACTTTATTTCTGGACTTGCTATTATTTTAAATAGTCTTCAACAAGAAGTGTTATGAAAACAAAGAATCATATGAATATGATAAACAGCAAACTACAACAATAATGAAAACTGTCTCCAAGAAATTGTCTTACTAAACACTAAATTAAAAAAAGAATACATTCAACATAAAAAGAAAATATGTCTAATGAATTAAGTGAAAGTAAAAGAAATATTTGCTACAAAATAATTTCATTAAAAAGAAATTTTTTGAAAAATTCAAATAGCAGGGCAGGGATTCTAGCTCAGTGGCCTAAATGCCTGCCTGGCAAGAGCGAGGTCATGAGTTCAATCTCCAATGCTGCAAAAAAAAAAAAAAAAAAAAAAGAAAAAGAAAAATTCAGATAGCAATTTTGAATTTGAAAGCATATTAATTGAAGTGTGAAATTTACTGCACCGACTCACAAGCAGATTTAAACTAGCAGAAGAAATAATGCAGACTTGAAGTCAAGGGAAATTATTCAAGGGAGTACAAAAAATGAAATTAAAATTAACTATGCTTTAGTAACCAATTGGAAAATAATCAAAGATACCAATATGCATAGTGGGATGATAAGAATGTGAGAGAGAGAGAGAGAATCCTTGAAGAGTTTTGGCATAAAAGTCACACAAATTTGTTGCAAATTTAGAAATCAATACAGCTAAAAGAGTTAAAACTCACTGAGTTACAATCTACATAAAATATAGCATGATTGTTGAAAGTTAAAGAATAAAATAGGAAAGAAAGATCATAGAGGTAGAAATAAATGACTCTTCATATACCAGTAGTCCTCTGTAGATTATCAGTGACCTTCTTATCAAAAACCACAGAAACTAGAAATTAATGGAATTGCATTCAAAGTATTGAAAGTAAAAAGGAAATTGTGAACCAAAAGTTTTAAATCCAACAAAATATTCTTTAGAAACCACATATTCAGTATATTCCATGCTCTCGAAATATTTTTAAGAAAACAGAAACTGAAAGAATTCTTCTCTAGTAGACCTGCCCTAGAAGAAATATTAAAGCTGTTATGCAGGCTAAAATGAAAGGAAACCACACAATAATTTACAGAAAGATGAATTAAAGACTACAGAAAAAGATAACTTCATAGGTAATTATAAAATGAAATATAAGTCTACTTTTGTTTATTACTTTTCTTTTTAATTCAAAAGACAGCAACATAAAATGATAATTATCCAACTGTGCCAAAGGGTTTATACTATGTAAAGATGCAATTTGTACAACAATTATGGCACAGATAAGTCACAGGAGAAATTGTTAAGGTAGTTATATTGAAACAATGGATTTCTGAACGTAAATTGGTTTTAATTCAAACAGATTTCAAAGTTAAGTCATTAATTTTAATATCCAGAATGACCACTATGAAAAATTCACACTTTTATATAAACATCCATGTGTGTATATTTATATCTGCATGAATATATAATACAGATAATAGATTATATATTATACATATGTATGTATATATTATACATATGAAGGTATACACACATACATAGAACAATAAGAAACAGGACAACTAAAACTGTCTTATGTTAGGTTAAATTCTCCTAAGAAGCAGAACAAAGAGAATCTGTTTTTGTGTGAGAGAATTTATTGAACTGATTCATGTAATCACATGATGCTGTCTATCAACTGCAATCCCCGGGAAGCCAGTAATGTTAAAAGGAGGAATCCTTAGAACCAGAGGCCAGTGATGAAGCCGCCAATATGAGACTGAAGTTGCCAGAGCCCCCTGAGGGATGCTGGTGTACATCTTAATTCACAAAACAAATCATCTAGAATGTGATGTCCAAGGGTGGAAAAGGCAGAAAACACTATTGGTTAGGAAGGAACAGTGACAAGAGAAAAAAAGTTTGCCCCTTTATCCATTTCTTCCTTCCATTGAGGGTCCCATCCTAATGACCAGTGATGCTTAGATTCTGAATGAGTCTCCCTTACTCAGTTTGGTGACGTACATGACGCTCTCTTCTGGAAACATCCCACAGACACAGTCAGAGCTGTATCAATTTTCTAGACATCCCATAATCATGTCAAGTTGACAACCCAAATTAGCTATCAAGATAGAAAACAGAGCTTAAAGACAAATCAAAAAGGGATAGGAGAATAAAAGAGACATGAAACATAAAGTGTTTTTAAAAATTTTTTTTTGTATTGGGAATGAACTCAGGACCTTGCACCTGCCAGGCAGGTACTTGTGCTGCTGAGCTATATCCTTAGCCCATGAAACATAAAGAAAACAAATAAATGGCATGAATTAGCCCTCCTATTTTATTTATCAAGATAAACATAAACATATTAAATCTTCCTGTCATGTGTCAGACAGTTGCAAAATTAATTTTGAAAAATTAATTTTGCAAATATGTACAAGAAACAACCTATCTGCCTACATGTAACAGGTTGAAGGTAAAAGTATGAAAAATAATATGTCAAATTAATAGTTATGATAAAATATCTGGAGTGACTATAGTAACATTAGATAAAAAAGGCTTTAAGGAAAACTTAGTGCTTGGGTCAAGGAAGGTCATTTTATAATCATAGAAATGGCCATCCTTTAAGAAGACAATTATAAACAAAAAACCTCAATATACATAAAACAAAAATTAGCAGAATTGAAAGGAGAAAAAATTAAAAACAGTGGAAGTATATGATTCTACTTTTAATAACTCATTCGACAACCAGTAAGATCACAAAGGAAATAGAAGACATGAGCACTCTAAATCAAAACATGATAGACCTAACACATGTAATAGAAATTCAATCCTATAATACTTGTATGAACACATTGCTTTCAAACACATGTGCAACCTTTTCCATGATAGAATATTTTAGACCATAAAAGACCTCAACCAATTCATTTGAATGAAATCACAAATAATACAGCATACTTAAAGGATGAAGTACTATGCACATTTGCTAACCTTCAGAAATCAATAATAGAAGGAGATGGAGGGGTTGAATAAAATACTACCAAAATGACTCAGTGCTTCAAGAAAGAAATCACAAGATAACTAAGAAATATTTTGAAGCAAATAAAACCAAAATACAAATTACAAAACATGCAAACAGCAGAAAAATAGATTGGAAAATTTATTGCTATGAATATATTAAAAATGTATTGTAATTAATAATTTTGTACCTTAAGAAGCTAAAAAAAGTAACAAATTAAGGAATAAGTAGAAAGAAAGAAATAAAAAAGATTATTTGGTAAACAGCAATTTTAAAATTATTGTAAAAAAGAAAATCTACTATCAGATCATACAGTAAACATATGTGATTTTTCATGTGTCTATTATAACTGAATAAAATTGCAAAATAATTGCCATTAAAAAATTTAGGGAGGGCTTCTGGGAAGAGAGTGGAATGATGAACAGCAGAGATAGAGCCACTCTGAGAGTTGGTGTACAGACACAGGGATATAGCAACGCAAGGAAGGGAAGGAGTGAAGTGGGTTTCGTGGACCCAGGAAGGATCTGTAGCAAGAACTAAAACCCACAGGGTGAGTGAAGAAAGATACTTGAACGAAGAAAGAGGTGGTGGGTGGTGCTTTCTTCTTGAGTCGGGACTCACTTCATGGGAGCACCAGTTCAAACCTGCAGACACACAGGGAGTGCTGGCAACCCCAGAGGCTTACATGGAGACATGCAGCAGTGCAATGGAGCAGTGGACAACATGGACTGCACAGGATGGTGAGTGGTATGGATTCAGCTGTCCTTTAGGAGAGGTTGCTTGGCTGGGACCCATCTTGGAGAGGGGCCAACTGAGCTCTGAACTCAAAACAACTGCTGGCTCCACCTAGCAGCTCCCAGCTGAGCTCTAGCCCACAGAAAATGTGCTGACTGCTGCAGTCTGAACAGATCTGGTTCCAGCCTCACACCTGGAAACAAGGCTGAACTTCAGGGTAAATAAATGTACAGGCTCACTGAGATTATCCACCACCTTGCTGGAAAGTTACTGCTGAATTGCTGGCTTATTTATAAAATAATTCCATCAGAATCAGAGCTAATTTCTTATCACAAGCCATCAAATCAAGGAGAGCTTGGAGGAAAGTATTTCAATCTCTAAAAGAAACCAACCTCTAACCCAGATTGATGCACCCTGCCAAACTGTCTTTCAAACTTGATGGAAAAATAAAATAATTACATGTGAAAGAATGCCTAAGGAAATTCATGAACACTCCAAAATGTTCTGAAGCACATTCTAGAAAGAAATAACAGGGATTTAAATTCCATGAAGCACAACAGAAGGAATCTACCAAGCAGGGCAAACAATTAAACAAAAAAGTGGAGAGGGGAGACGATAACAGGAAAATAACATCACAAGGATAAGTCGATACTTTATCAGTTATAACCATCAGTGTTAATAGTCTCAATTCACCAATCAAGGGAATCAGATTGGCACAATGGAGCAAGAAGCAATGTCCAAAACTAAGCTGCATACAACATGCACATTTAATTCAAAAAGAAATTTATATAGAGTCAAAGGATGGAAAACAATACTCCATGTGACAAGAACCAGACAAAAGCAGGTGTAGCTATCCTATTTGCAGAAAAAGTGGATTTCAAGCCAAGACTGATTAAGAGAAGTAAAGAAGGTCACTACAGTCTTGTAAAGGGAAAAATTCAAAAGGAAAAGATAACAATCATATGTATATATGCAACAAATACCAGTACACTCAACTATCCAAAACAAATATTAACAGACATACAAAATCAAATAAGCACTAATGCAATTGTATTGGGGGATTCATGATGTACAAATTAAAACAATGCTGAGATTCCATCTCACCCCAGAAAGAATCACTATTATCAAGAAATCAACCAATAACACATGCTAGCACAGCTGCAGGAAAAAAGCAACCCTTCTCCATTGTTGTTGGAAGTATAGACTAGTGCAACCACTGTGGAAATCTGTGTGGAGATTTCTCAAAAAGCAGGGACTAGAGCTTCCATTCGACCTAGCAATTCCCCTTCTTAGTATCTTCCCAAAAGAATTAAAAACATCATACCACAGCAATATATGTACAGCCATGTTTGTAGAAGCAGAGTTTATAATAGCTAAATCTTGGAAAGAACCCAAATGCCCATAAACTGATGAATGGATAAAGAAGATGTGGATTTTTATACAATGAAATACTACTCTGCCATAAAGAAGGTTAAACTTGAGACATTGCTAGGTAATCAGATGCATCTTGAGACCATACTCTTAAGTGAAATAAATTGGACACACATGTATAACTACTACATTGTTTCTCTGATGTGAGAATCTGAAAGTGTAAATTAGGAACAAAATGTATAGTAACTACTGTGAAATAGAAAATTTTCAAATGGAGATGAGAAAAAAGGAGAGGAGAGAGGGAAAGGAAAGAAGGGAAAAATAAAAAAATAAGAAAAGGGAAAAAAATTGAAACAAACCTTTTGTAACTGGAGAGAGGAAGAGGGGTTGAAGGAATAGGACAATGAGAAAAAAGAATCAAGTTATCTCATCAACAGGTATAAATTCTCTATGGTCAATGTGATCATTATATATGTCTAAAATGTACTAATAAAATGTGATTGAAAATTGGAAACAAAAATACTAGAAGCTGTTCAGATATTGAAGAGCTATTGTTACAAGTGTTTCAGTGGACTTTACTATTTCTTCATCAACCTAACATATTTAATAATTTAAATATTATTCCATTGATCTGTTCTTCTAAATTATGTGTAGAACTCAACTATGTTTTTACTTGTACACACCTGACTTCAAATTAAAGATTTTTGTCAGAGTTTTATACTTATTAATGCCTAATATCAGTCCAATTATTTAAATATATTGAAGATAAAATGTAGATGGAGAGCTGGTTACCAGAAGATGAATAAGTGGTTGTCTAGGAGCCTCAGTAAATTCCTGGAGGGATACATGTAAATCCACTTATATAGGAAGTCAGGCAGATGACTAGAGAATATGGTTTTGACTACTTTTTGTTATCATTTAAGTATTAAAACTAATTCAATGGAAATGCATTGTCTACTTCTGTAATTATTTCATTTAGTGTTTAAAGATAATTGATGCATATACATACCTTTAAAGATAGTATTTAAATATAATGTATCCTTAGTATCCTATGGTAAAGCAAAGAGAAATTACTTGAAAAATAAAAATTTTATCATTTCAAATACAAAATGAAAATATCTGAAAATTCTCTCATCTTTAGAAATTTATGACTGTAAGGAATACCAATATTCACATCTGAAATCATGAAAAGTTAAATCTTGTACTTCAGAATGAAGTATTTTTAAAATAATTTAAAAAGTCAGTACATATTTTTAATAACAAAAGATATATAAATTTTTCTGTTTGATTTTTGGGGCAGGGTCTCATTATGTACCTCAGACTGGTCTTTCACTCACAATGATGTCCTGCCTGACACTCCCTAGTGCTGGTACTACAGGTGTCCAGCACCATATTTAGCTAAGATATATAGATTTTTAATGTTAATTTTTCTTCAAAATACACCCAACACACTTTTATGCAAATAGCTTTGATTCTTTCCAATCATAATACATTTTTATATAGATGTATTCTTCATCTCTTCTTTTGCTGCATTTCACTATTTTGTTTCTAATTAAAGTAGGATATTTTATCATCCATATTGTATTGCTAAATACTAAAGAAATGTGATAGATATTGTAATAATGATAGGGAAAGAAAGGGCTCAAAAGGTAAGAACAACTGGGATAGGTGAAGGGAGAAATAGAAGAAAAGAAAAGACTGTATGTAGGTTTACATGTACAACTGTATGTATGTATATATGTGCAAGAAAACTATACTACTAATCTCTGTTCATTAAAAAGAACAATTTGTGCTGTCATTGTTTAATTGTTTGATTATTTTTTATGCCTAGATCTTGTAACCTGATCAACTATTTCTGAGATAACAATATGGAATGTATTAACTAGTGTTGATTTCTTACTGTTTTTTTTAATTCTGTATTATTTTTGTTCTTTTCTCTGTTTTGCTTTCTAAGATTAAAAATTAAAAAAACTTTAAAAACTTACTTTATTGATGTAAATGGAAGCAGTTTTAATCGAGGACCTTTAAAGTTGTATTGTCAGAAGACAGTGAAATTTTCATATATATCGTCCTTATTTATGGGCTTCCCCGTTCAGCATTTTACTATTACACATATTTTAGGGATGGAATAACATTTTTCCTCGTTAAAAAATTCAAATACCAAGAAATTTATTATAGGGATGGAAAAACAAGGACAATTCAATATAGTTTTACAATTTCAGTGAAACTAGTGCTTTGGCTGGAAATGTCACAGTTTGAATGACCAAACATGATAGTCACAGGTGTCATAATGCAAAAAGAATAAATAAATGTGCAGAGAGACAGATACAAAATCTTCTGTGAGGGACAAAGAGGACATATCATAATGTCAAATACAAAGAGAATCTCACTATGTAAGTCCATTTTTTGTTGCCTTAGCCTTGTCATATCATAGCCCCCAACCACCATGGCTCACACTGAATTTTTCTCAAGTCAATGCTATAACTGCTTCTGTCAGTCTACTCTTACAAAGAACTTTCATTTAACCCTCCTCCCTGGCTAACTGATTTTTTTTCCACCATTACTCTTTACTCAGAAGATTCCTTGAGGAAAACGAACTGTATGTTAAAAGAAAATATCTCATTCCTGGCAGAGATCTTCAAGTACACCCAGGCTGAAGGTGTGCTTTAAAACAAAGTGCTGACATTTTCTCCTTTCTCTATGATAGTTTTGAGCATTTTTTTTTATTTTGAAAAGAATACAACCAAACAAAACAAAACAGAGTAAAGTCAATCAAAACAAAGCAATGAACATGGAACATGACTTTGAAACAGTGTAAAAAAAAGAGAAAAAAAAACCAAAAATCAAAAAACAAAGCAATCGATAAGGCTACCATAATGGCTCTTGTTATCTGCAGTATACCTGCCCATACCATCAAGGATAAGGAAAATCAAACAAACTACAACAAACTGAAATGGTAGAAACAAAACAAAACATAATAAAACAAAACAAACAAAGCAGAACAATGTAAGCAATATAGAATTTCAAGATATTAGCGAAACAGCATTGGCTACCATATTTGTTATCTTCAGAATAGTTGCCTACACCTTCAGACATATTACAATCAAACCACACAGAATAGAGTAAAATCAATCAAAACAAACAGTGGAAGCCATGCAGGGTTTCTAAACAAGATAAGTACACATCCTCGATGGCTGCAATTATATATTTTGTTATCTTTAAAATAGCTGTCCATTCCATCAAGTATAATAAAATCAAACAAATCAGAATAAAATGAAACTAATCAGAACTATGAATACAATCTGAGTTTCAAATCACGATAATAGATTAAGAGTGGTCATTTCCTTCACTTTTTAGATAATTC
>RJWT010018549.1:0-18802 GCA_004365215.1 Cuniculus paca
GAAAACAACTTCCAACCCAGACTGATGTACCCTACAAAACTTTCTTTCAAAATTAATGGGGAAACAAGATACTTTCATGACAAAGAACAACTCAAGGAATTCATGACCACCAAACCAACCCTACAAAGAATACTAAAGGACATTCTAGAGAGAGATAAAAAGGACCATGGTCTCAGGAACAACAGGAGAGGGGGACCATCAAGCAGGAGCAGTCGACTGAATGGGGAGGAAAAATAGGGAGTCAATGGCAGGAAAATAGCATGGCAGAGACAATGCAGTGCAAGAGGGCCTCAAGGCACCAAAAGAAAGAAACACAGGCAGAGTGAATCAGGAGACAGGGTCCATCAATAGGCTCTATACAAGAAACACATTTAACTAGGAAGAAAATTCATAGACTGAAAGTCCAAGGAGAGAGAACAATGCCTTATGTTACAGGGAGCCAGAAAAAAAGTAGGGGTAGCCTGCCCATCAACTGCAGAATGGACAAGAAAGACATGGCATTTTGTGCGGTGGATACCTACTCAGCTATGAAGGAAGATAATCTCAAGGCTCTTGTAGGTGGATGGAGGCAACTTGAGATCATGCTGATGGATGAAATGGTTCAGAGTCACATGGGTGAATTTTGTGTTGTCTCCCTACTATAACAAATTAAAGGAGTTAGTGGGATCGAAAATGCACAATACATATTGGGAAAGTCAAAGGGGAGGAATTATCTAAAAAGGGAAGGAAGTAAGCACTGTTAATCTATTATCATGATTGAAACTCATATTGTCTTCATTGTTCTGATTAGTTTCTTTTTATTCTGTTTTGTCTGATTTTATTATACTTGATGGCATGGACAGCTATTTTAAAGATAACAAAATATATAATTGCAACCATCAAGGATGTTCAATTATGTTTAGAAACCCTGTATTGCTTTCATTGTTTTGTTTTGATTGATTTTACTCTATTCTGTGTTGTTTGATTCTAATATGTCTGAAGGTATAGGCAACTATTCTGAAGATAAAAAACATTAATGTAGCCACTGCTGTTTTACTAGTATCTTGAAGTTCTGTATTGCTTACATTGTTCTGCTGTGTTTGTTTTGTTTTTGTTTTTTACTGGTTTTATTTTGTTCTATTTTGATTTTATTTATCCCTGAAAAATATGTATTGCAGATAACAAGAGGTATTATAGTAGCCATTATTGATTGCTTTTTACCCTGATTAGAAATCATGTACCATGTTCATTGTTTTGTAGTGATTGACTATACACTGTTTTATTTTGTTTGGTTGTATTTCTTTCAAAATAAAAAAAATGTACAATAAAAGGAGTCCCTTTGGTTATATTCTCCCTCCTCCTACTGGGTCTTCCTAGAAGTGCCAAACGCTGCAAACTCTTGGGCATTTTTTTCTTTTATAGACCTTTGTTGTGGACTTAATTTTATAAAAAGCCTTTACTACAGAAAATATGAAACTATATAAAAGTAGCAATAACAGTAAAATAAACCTCCGTGTGACCATTCCATTACTTCAGCAGTTATCAAAGTAGAGACTATCTTCTCCCTCCATAATGCTACCCATTTTTTTCAGCCCCTTTCTATATATTACTTTGAAATAAATCCTAGATATGATATGAATGTGTCTGTAAATGTTTCAGGAAGCATGTCTAAAGAAATATCCCTTTAAAAGAAAAACATAACATCGACACTATAATCACTTTAGAAAATAAAAGTTTATGGTGATAAAATTTCCAGCGTTTTATCCTTGGTTGTCCCTGAAAATGGACTCTAAGACAAAGATTTAGATATCATTAGACTCTGCCTTGGGTGGTGGTGGTGATACCAAGGTAATGCTGAGTGGAAGGAAATGAGCAAGTGGAGGGAATGGAAGAAAGAATGTGTGAATGGAGCGAGCGTTCTGCTGACGGTGGACCTAATGCCACCATGGACCCTTGGAGACACTGTGTAGGGCCTGTAGTAGAATGACTCAATCATTCATCCTCTGATTGTCACTCTCAGTGGATTTGGACCGATCTTCCTGGTGTTTCTAGTGTATTTCCAGAGCCAAAAAAAAAAAAAAAAACAAAACAAAAAACAAAAAGAAAAGAAATCCTCAGAAAGAGTGAGGAAAACCCTTCATGTTCAAGAACTACTTGCCCTTCATGCCTGGAATAAGCACCTGATATGTCCCTTACTTCTCACATATTCTATATTACTCACAATGATTATTTATTGCATTGGGATTCAAACAAGGTCCATGACTTGGGTCTCTTAATTTTTACATTCATTATCAATTTCTATGTTTTCTTGAATACTTGTTCTTGATAATTATGGAATATATCCATTTTTCTTATAGAAAGATAATTGAAGGGCTGGGGATTTAGCTAAGTGGCATAAGCACCTGCCTGACAAGCGCGAGGTTCTGAGTTCGATACCCAGTGCTGGGAAAAAAAAAAAAGATAATTGAGCACTTAGGGATTAGCAACTATTTCTTACTCATTGTTTGTGGGGCTTTCCAGTGGGCAAAGAAAAAAAATCTTTTCATTTTTTAAAAAACATAAAAATCTAATATGAGTTTATACTGATATTTTCAAATAAAAGTCTGAACTACAGAGATTTTCCCTAACATCAGTGATATTACATCTTTTAACTTTCTTTTTACTTTTAACTCATGCCAAAATCTTAGTTCTTAATAACACTAATGTACCCATTTGATTTGTTTCATACTATACACATAACAGCCTCATATAATGATATAATATTATCAGTAATTATATGATTACTGAAAATAGCTCTATTTTCAAATTTTAGTGTGCTTTCTTTTAGTATCCATCTCACCATGAGTGTGCAAGAAATTACTGAGTTTTAGAGCCCCTTGAAATATTTCCTGTCTGAGCAGTTCAGTAAAAAATTGAATTACAGGCGAGGATGATGTTGTAGCTCCATGATTAAGCACCTAATTTACATGCATAAGACTCTTGGTTTGAATCTCAGGATCTGAAATAAAAAATTGAATTTCAGAATTATGATTATTTATTTCATTATATTTTACTCCTGGGATCATTTTAAAGTTAAATTTCATAGTTAGATGTGTACATTGTTTCAAAATTTAATTTATTAAACAAGGTATATTCAGAGAAGCCTGTATTGATTGTTGTTCCCTTTACTGTATTCCCATTTAGGCAACATTAATGATATGGGCAAATTCACATATATATATATGTATGAGGTATTATAGTATATATATGACTAATTCATATATATGTATAACTCATATACATATATATGAATGAAGTCATATGTATGAATATATGAATATATGGCATTTATTTATGGTATTTGTACATATACGTTCACAGAAACATAGACATAAATATGCATTTCCTTCTTCCTTAGTTATATGATCGCTGTTTGGAGAATGCTTATGTTACCAATATTTATACGATATCTAAGCAGACAACAGGTCAAGCCAGAAGCGACTATGAAAAAAGCACCAGGGATGTATGGATACTAGGGATCTGATAAACAAAAAGCTGAAGTTCATTACCCAGTGCAGTGAATGTCTATGTTGTTTTATGGCTTTTCCTAATGAAATTCTTAATTGCTACTTGATTGCTCTTCTTTATTTAGGCTAGTTTTGCCAGGTAAAAATGGTTCTTTGAGTTGCCTGAGTTAAAGATGATGTTCGAATTCTGCTACAGTTTCATATAGGCTGTTACAAGGATAGGCTGCAAAATTTCCATTTGCACACACACCCCTTATGCTAGGCACACACCACTTGCAAGAACTTCCCTTTAAAATGTATTAGCAATTTAGAAACATAGTTTGCTCTTTTGTTATTTTCAATTTAATATACTAGCTTTTGCATTTAACAGAGTCATTAATAAGTGAAACTGGATTAGTCAATTTCACTATGGATTACCGTTAAATTTAAGTCAGATTTCTTTTGCCTATGCCCTGGAATTAACATAATAAAGTATGATTTGGCCTTGAAAGGCAAACAAAGGTCATTTTGCAGGCTATACTTTCTCCTTTATTTTTAAAACACATTATGTTTTAATTCTGTCATGAGAATGAGTGCTCCCTTATCACTCCAGACAAAATACAATTGCAGATTCTTTCTGATCACTGGAAGTCTGCAGGGCTAAGTAGGTTTTACCCAGAGAAAGCCAGTACATACTAATGAACTTGTTGACGCAACAATGAACATTTTCAAAACCAGCGTGGGGTTTGGTGGCAAGGTCATAAGAAAAGAAGCTGAAGCGGAGGATTAAGCACTTTTGTGACCATATGAGGGCACTACGTGGAGTGAGATCGAGGTGGCTTCAAGGTGGAGCTGCCACACTGAATTGCAGTATAGAAACTTTACGAAGCCTTGTGTAAACATACATCTCCTTCATGCATATGAATGATAACAGAAGCAAAGTAACACTGTCATTAAAGTCTCATTTCAAAAATCAAAATCATTCAAATTTAACATTGTTTAAAAAAAAACTGCTAAAAATTGAAACAGAAGAAACAAACCAACCAACAAAATAGAATATAATTATTACTTACTAAAATGATTTTTTCCCTGCTTCCTTTAATAGCAAGTTTCCTTAAATTTGTTCAAAAAATGAAGATGAATGGAGGGTAGATTTTTTTTTTCAAATGGGAAAGGGATGAAGGAAAAAAAGATAGGGATGGGTAGGGGAGGGAACGTAAAAAGAATTGAGATGTATCAGGCACAGTTGTCAACTACACACAATGAATGTATCATTGTGTATCGTGTATACGAACTAAAAAAAGTGAAAATCGGTGAAGAGGATCTAGAGACAGAGGGATGGAGAGGGAGGAGAAGGTAAGGGCAATAAAAAAAAATGAAGATACAGTACAAGTAAATGTACCTACTCTCTAAAATGGATGTAGTCATTATATACTGCAAACATATACTAATAAACAGTGTAAAAAAAATGAAATCGATCCACCAGCATTTGAGTTAGCTGTGGCACTGCATGTAACTTTTAAGGAACAATGGTTATATTAATAATGTTAATTTTATTGCTTTGATCACATGAGATCATTGGTAACCTTGGAAAAATCAATAGCAAATATTAATGTGATTAGTAGAAGATGGTGAGGAAGTGGAGAAAGCTGATGCAATTTAGTCGTGTTTTATTAATACAATATTTGTTACTCTTTTAAGAAGTTTAAGTGTATGAAACAAAGTTTAAGTGTATGTGGAAAAGAAAACGATAGTGTGAAAATATAACAAGATGAAAGGACAGTTTTCTGATGATATTTTTTCCAGGTGGAATATATTTTATCCTAGTTTTAAGTATTTAAATTTTTATTTTGAAAGCACAACTAAAATTTCAGCCATAGTATGTTTATTCGGGGGGATAAATTAAGATAAGAGTGATATATTCCTCTTTGAGGTATTAGCCCCATTTCCTCCGACTTTGGGAGCTCATGTGCATAAGTTCTTGTGTATTTTTCCTGTCCTTCCTTCGTGCAACTGTAAGGAAATATGTTACTCATTATGTTTACTACATATTTTTTAAAAATTATGTTTCCCTTGTATTTTAACAGTTCGCATTTTTAGGCGATTATCACTATAATCACATCTGGTTTCTGCTGGTTGTCCATTATTAGCATTAGAAAATGCATTTATATCTTCATGCCTAATCTATCCATCTTCTTCTTTCTCCTTTTCTATCCAACCCATGCAATATTTTCTTCAAAGGCATTCTGTCTTAGTACTCACAACTGTGGTTAGTTTCTATTTGTTTTGCCAGCTTTAACTGCTCTCTGACTCTTAGGTACTAAAGATAGGAAATCAGCAATTTTACTTCATATTTATCATCCCACCTTATCTAGTGCTCTTCATTTTATTGTGTGCTTCGTTTCATTGATTGTTTTTATTTCCATGTTATTGAATCATTTTGTATTTTGATACTTTTCTGGAACCCTCCTACCACAGATGTTTTAATTTTAGTTGAAACAAAATATACTAATTGCTCACCATTAGCCATTTGGTATACAGCTCCTTGCTCCTTTTTGGTTGGATTACAAAAATTCTTATAATACTCTGAGTTCTTCCATTTGAAACTACTTGTTTGTAGTTTTTATATATGGCTTGTTATATTTATGTTTGGCTGGATATAAAATCCTTGACTCACATTCTTTTTGCCTTCAGTATTTCTTAAGTGCTACTTCACAGTGTGCTGGCTTTGGATATTGGTGGAGAGACAAATCTATTGTTAACGTTTTTCTTAGAAGGGACTTATTTTTTGGATTACCTTTAATATTCAATGACTTTCATAGTGTATAAGATACAAGTGACTGTTCTGGTCAATTTTCCCTGGGAAAAATGTAGGCTCAAAACTTCTTTATTTTCAGAAAAAAAAAATCTTGAATTATACTTTTATATATTTGCCGTGTTATATTTCAAATTTCTTGTTTTCTTTTTAGGACTCAACATCCGAATTCATATTGATTGTCTTTCCTGCATCCTCTGTATTCTTTCAAGAATTTTATTTCCACTGTGTTTCTTCCTTATTTCTATCCACTTAGCTCCTTCGTGTGGTTACTGATCACTGTGGCAGCTGCCCTCCTTGTTTTCTTTCTAATAATCTTCATTTCTATAACCCTTTTGCCTTCTCTCTCTTCCTTTCCTGGTTTTGTCAGCTCATGTTTCACTTCTCTCTATTGTGTGGCCATTTTCCCCTTAAGCTCTTATTTTTCAGCGTTCTGGTCTTCCTTCTTGTTGTGATTGCTTCATAACTCATTTTAATGGTGCGATCTTGGGCTAACTCTTCAGCCACAACTTGACAATATTTTTTGGGTACTTTTCCTCCTGTTGGAAAGTTTTACTGCTTTTTCACATATTTTTAATAGTACTTTTGTGTGGATTCTGTGTCATTGCTCTTTAATGACTGAAGGTAAAGTGGATGAGAGCTTTCTAGACCAAGTGTTTGCTGGTGGTCTCCATGGTGCGTGGGACTGGGGATGCGTGAGGAAAGCCAAAGTATTCACGACTTCAGGTTTTATCCTCTGCTGCCAGATAAATGAACAACTTATTCCAAGCATAACATTTCCGGATGCTTCTCTAAAAGGCTTGTTAACAGGCCTCCTTTTCTTTTCAAAATTAACTCGAACTTGATCCAAGGGTTGGGGCTTCTCTCAAAAGCCCTGGGCTCACACTGACTCTTTCAAGGACCTGTTCCAGAGATACGTCACAAAACGCTTTTCTACATCCCTCACATTTCCAAATTTTGCAATTTTTTTTAGTATCTTCAGGGCACCGAGGCTTCCGGATCAGCCCAGCTGCACGGTCTGCAGCTCCCATGTCAGCTTTCGCACTGTAGGACTTGTCTTTTATGTTCAGGAGGTACCCCTTGTCAGTGTGGTCCAGGTCTCCTTTGCTGAGGTCCCCTACAATTTTGTTTATTCTCCCGACTGCTGGTGCCCAGCACCACGCCATGTCCCTCGCACTTTTGTTCCGGCGGCTTTTTTTCACGTTATTTTTTTTTCATGTTATTTTTCTTCTTAGCCCATGTTCACGATACATAAGACAGTAGTGATAATCATCTTGGGGAGCACACACCGTACCTGAGTTATTTTTACTTCTTCTCTCTCTCCCCAACTCCCTCATCCCAGGTCCCCTTTCCTGTTGCACGAAGTCCACTTGTTTCTGTTTAAACGGTGTGCTTGTGCAGTTTTCCAGACACTGACCCTCCTGCTCTTCTGAGTTTTAACAGAGGAAAAGGGGAGATTCAGAATTAAATTCTTCCCAGTGTATACGGAAAGTTCTAATTTGTTAGCTTTTTGTTATTAAGTGCCAGTATTCTGTTCCTATTTTCTCTTTTCTTTTTAAATTTAAATTAAATACATTTTAACTGAAACAAAAACATTCAAATTATACATGATAGTGGGTACCATGAGGTATTTTTTAGTGCTTAGATTAGCTTAAAAACATCTATATCATCAACACTTATCATTTATTTATGATTAAAAGATTTAAAATCTTCTTTTAGCTTTTTGATATGTGCAATTCATTGTTATCTGTAGTCATTCAACTATATACCAAAGCATACTAGAACTCTTCGTTTCTATCAGACTTGATTTTCTTTTTTGTTGTTATCATTTAAAGTGATAATTAAACACAGTAAAATAGAAACAAACAGAAAAAAAGGAATAAAAAGCCAGAAACCAAAATTGTTAAAAAGAAATATAAGAAATCAAGTTCTTTATTATAGAGCAACAAGTTAGATAAATTAGAAGATAGATTCCTAGAAAGATGCAATGTACCAGGACTGAATCATGAAGAAGCAGAAATTCTGAACAGATCACTTACCAGGAAAGAGATCAGATGAGATTACAAAGTCGTTTACCCAAAAGAAACATAGGACTTTGTGGCTTCATTGGTTAATTCTAGCACACAATTTAAAAGGAATTAATACCAATGTTTCACAATCTCTTCAAAAACTGAAGAACCACTTCCAAACTCCTTCATGAGGACAGCACTACTCTGATACCAAAGTCAGACAAGGACACTGGAAGAAAAGAAAATTACAGGCCAGTATCTCTGATGAATACAGATATCAAATCCCTTAAATTTGTAATAAATTAAACAACATATTAGAAGCACAATATGACTAAGTGGGATTTATTCTTGTGTTGCAGAAAGGTTCAACATGTCTAAACTAACAACTATGAAATATCATATTAACAAAATGAAGAGAAAATATGATCAACTCAATAGATGCAGTAAAAGTATTTGAAAGAATTTTACAGTCTTCTGTTTTTAAAAAATGACCAACAAAAGACTCAACAAATTAAGGATAGAAAGAATGATCCTGAACACAATAAAAGCCCACAAATAATATCACATTCACTGACTTTTTTCTTTAAGAACATTAAGACAAGTGTGCCCATTTTTGCCACATTTGTTCACTGTAGCACTGGAAATCCAAGGTAGAGTAATTGAGTAAGAAAAGGAAATAAATGGTATCTGAATTGAAAATAAATAAATAAAATAATCTGTTTGCAGATTACATGTTCTTATATATTGAAATGTTCTTATATATATATTTGATGGACTTAAGGAGTCCATCAAAAAATCCACTATAACTAATTAATAAATTTAATAGTTTGAAACTGTGAAAATCATTATGTTTCTACACAATAAAAACAAACTATCCAAGAAATATGAGATCAAGAACATAATTCTACTTATAACAGCATCAAAAATAATAAAATTCTTAGGAATAAATTTAGCCAAGAAAGTGAAAAATGTCTGTACCCTGAAATTTATGACATAAATACAATTGAAGATGACAAAGTAATTTGAAAGATATTCTATGTTCACAGATTGGAAGAATTAGTATTGTTAAAATATGCATACTATCCAAAGTGATCTACCTATTCTGTGCTACTCCCATTAAAATTTCAGCGTCATCTTTTGAAGAAGTAGAAAAAATTCTGAAGTTTTTATGAAGCCACAAAAGTATCCAATTAACCAAGAAATTTAGAGCAAAAAGAATAGAGCTGAAGACATCTTGCTACATGATTTCAAAGTATACTACAAAACTAGAGTGAAAAAGCCCTAAGTGATGCTGGCAGGAGAACAGACATAAATACAAGACCAGTGGACTAGAAATAAATCTGTCTGATTCAACAGTAGTGCCAAGGTTACACAATGGAGAAAAACTATTCCTTCAATGAATAATATTAGAAAAACTGATATCTGCATTCAGAAAAATGAAACCAAATCTTTACAACACATACTAAAATCAATTTAAAATGAATAAAAGGCTTAAGTATAAGAATTGAAATTATAAAACTAGTGAAAAAATAAGAAAAATCTTCTTGACATTTGTCTGGGCCATGGTATTTTGGCTACAACCTCAAAAGCACAGGAATGAAAACAAAAATAGGTAAATGGGACTATGTTAAATTAAACGCTTCTGTGCAGCAAAGGAATTAATCAAAGGAGTGAAGGGACCTCTGCTGTATAATTGGAGAAAATATTTTCAGCATATAATCTGATAAGAGGTTATTATTCATGTAAAGAATACAAACAATTCGATGGCAGGAAAACAAGTAATCTGATAAATGGGCAAATCATAGAGACAGATATTTTTACAAAGAACTAATAAAAATGGCCATAGGTATATGCAGAGATCCTCAACATCATTAGTCAGGTCCAGATGGAAAGCTACAATGAAGTTTCATCTTGATATTACTTTATTGTTGCTATAATGGCTTTTATCAAAAAGCAAGAAATAACAAGTATTGACAAGAATGTAAATAAAAGGGAATACCTGTAAACTGTTCATGGAAAAGTAAATTGGTACACTTGTTATGAAAAACAGTTTGGTGGTTCCTCAAAAAGTTAAAAATATAATTACCATATAACCCAGCAGTAACACCACTGGACATATATATAAGAAAAAATACTTCCAAGAGATATCTGCATTTCCATGCTCATCAAGTCATCATTAACAATAGAAAAGACAGGCAACCAACATAGATGTCTAATATGTCCATTGATAGATGAGTGAATGCAGAAAAATGTGATACACATGAGCATCTATACAGGGATACACAACAGAACAGCACCCAGCTTTTACTAGAGGACATTACACAAAGTGAAATGAGCAGGCAGAAAAAGACAACTATCACATGATCTCACATGCACATGGAAACATCAAAAGTGGAATTACAGTGTCCGAGAGTGGAATGGTCTCTGTTAAGGGGCAGCAATGACTGTCATGGAGGAATATTGGTCAAAAGGTACAAAGATTCAGTGAGGGAGAGGCATAAGCCCTGGAGATCCAGCTTACAGCATAGTGACCACAGTTAATAATACTGTACTGTGAATTTAAAATTTGCTAGCGGAGTAGCCCTTAAAAATTCTTGCAAAAGAGATAACTAAGTGAATGAGGGGTATGTTAATTAGCTTGATTGTAGTAACCTTTTACATTATATACATATATCAAAACATCAGATTCTACCCCATAACTCATAAAAGTTTTATTTTTCATATATACCTCAATAAAACTGGAAAAATAGAGCATATTCTTGAGAGATGTAAAACACCAGTGTCATCCATCCATGGGTAACAGGTACGGCAACTCGAAGGTGATGGGAAGATTCGTTTGTGGGTAAAAAGGAAATGTGATTAAGAGTTAATATTGGATAAGCTGCAATTTCTCTAGGAGACACAGAAAAATCAGCTCCTGAGTTAAGGATATGTGGGTGTGGTGGCTCATGCTTGTAATCCTAGCACTTGGGAGGCTGAGGCAGGAGAATTGCTGCAAATTTGAGGCTAGCCTGGGTTACATAGTGAATTCAAGGCCAGCCTGAAATACATAGCAAGATGCTGTCTCAGAGAGAGAGAGAGAGGAATATAGAAGTAATGTCGGGCATTACAAAATGAATTTAGATTCAGTTCTACAGAATAGTAAAGAAGTTACCAAATGATGAAGCTTGTGAGTATGTTTGTTTGTTTGTTTATCAGGCAATCTAAATGATAATTTAGGAAATAACGAGAAACAAATATTCCTGACTTTTTTTAGCTTCTGAGAGTTAAAAAATATCAGGGAGAGAGAAGAAAGATGAAAAAGTAAGGGTTAAGAATTAGGAGAGCAGAAAAGGCAGAAGTGTGGGGGTGTTCCACAGTGCTCAGGAAAGCTATTTTGAAACATTCCCCAGGGCTGCCAAGCCTTAGCATTCTAGCTTCTACCAAAGGCAATGTCCATCTCCTCACATGCTGTCCCACCACACCTCCATGATAAGGAAGAACAAATGAACTTCTGGGGCTGTTTTTCCTAGTGATAAGCACCCACATAAGTATTATCTAAAGTCTAAAGTTCTCCATAAAATATCATGGCCCATGATGTAAAGTTCATTCCTTAGTCAAGTGCTCTGATTTATCTCAGTATGAACACAATTTCAGGCATATAAAGCCCAGTAAAAACATTTTGGATCATTAGAATCACTTTCAGGTGTCAAGTGCATTCTAGTCCTTTTTATTTTAAATATCTTAACCTCATTTACACTGAATAGAGCCAGAGTTTTCTGTGTCAGTGCATCCTGTTTATATGTCAAGCATTGACCATGTTACATGTGGGCTCAGTGGGAATGCGTACGTGTTTGTATCAATAACCTTTTGTCTTTTCATTCCTGAAATTGCAAAAGCTTTCATTCAGTGGTGCATATTTCATGAAAACTGCGATGAAATCCTTAGCTTTGCATTCCTAAAATATCCCACATCAGGTTGTAAGACAGAGCCATGCCAACATATACCTGTATCATAAATCAACTCTGAGAGGGAAGAGGCCAATATTTTAAAACAGTGCTGAACAACCATGAGAAAAAGCAGCCAAATCTCAGAGTGAGACCTGACCAACACAGCAGATTAAAAATGCTACATTTTCAACAAGTAGAAAGCTAGGACCCTGGTCCTAAGCACCTAATCCAACTCGAGCTCTTGAAGTATCAGACCCAGTTATTTATAAAAGTGATATAAATTCTCATGGTACTTTATTTGTTCCACAATGGAAAGAAATTATTCATATTTGCCAGTCCCTTAATTTAATTGTGTCAGGATCTATGTTGGAGGGAAGAAACTTTTCGTTAACTGCTTGCTCCCTTTTAATTGTAATTCCCTCTGACACATAGAAAGCAACTGTTCAAATCCATCCTCCACTGAATGTCGATTCTATGACAAATCTGCATAAACAAAGTCTACTTTTTCCCATACTGACTTATTTAGACATAGACAAGTTTTCAGAAAGGCCTCAGTCTCTCCTCCCTAACATTTTAGACAACATTCTAGTATCTGCTTAACAAATAATAGACATTCAGGCATAGAAACAAGGCAAACACCAATTCCTGGCTCTTGTGATTGCATGTTTATTACTGTTGTTTTATTTTAAACCAAGTCTAGAAAATTCATGAAGAGTTAAGGATGCTGGCTTCAATTTTGGAGAATATACCTTCTCTCCATACTTTAAAAGTTAATGTTGCTACAAGACTTATCATCAAAAATTGTCTAAAGTTTTACAAATAGGGAGAGACATGGCCATAGTGGTAGGATTAAAATAGAAATTAGTAATATTTTATTCTAAGTTAAGAAAACAAAGGAAACCAACAGCAATTTCTGTGCCTTAGAAATTCTGTGCAATTTAACAGCTTGACTATATGGAAAATTGTGGGTTCAGTGGGAAATATTTCAGATTCAAACATTACAGGAAAGGTACCCAAGTGGTCTTTAAAACATCTTATACACTGTTCTGCACAGCACTGCATAGTTTTAAACAGGAATGGTTAAGAAAAACCCTGGAGTGTCTGTAGATAAAAACAGAAGAGAGATTGTATTTAAAATATAAAGTGAGGAGAAAAATAATTTGGAAGATTTTAGAAAATAATTAGCCATGTGCTAACTTTCTTCTTTCCCAGTTGAATCTGCTTTTATATAATTATGAGCCATACTAAATATTTGAAAACAAACGAATGTCTCAGAGCCACATTAAATCACAGCTATGGATGCTACTGCAATGGAAAAGAGAGAATGGAAAAAGGCAACGTATAACAAGGTGGATGCTAGATCACTGTATCATCAGCACCTGGGGGTAGCAAGTATAAACACTGGAGTTGGAGTCAGCTAAGTTGAAATCCACATTCTGCTGCCTTTGTGCGTCTCTCACTGGGCAGATCATTCAACTGCTTTTATCTTTGCTTCTTCAACTACATAAGGGGACAACAATAGCATCTACCTCATTCAGCTGTAATAAGGCTTAAATGTTTTAAACCATATTAAGTATTTAGTACAATATTGACATATAGTAAAGGACAGAATAAATATTGGCTCTCATCATTATTATGATATTAATAAAACATCATGATGAAATAAGCGGCCGTACATGGGGCGAATCACCTCAAATCTCATTACTTCAAAATCACACTAATCCTGGAATGTCTCTCAATTTATACCTCTGCCAGGGAATAAATAATAAAGCTAAGTGAGAAAAATAACAACTGAACTATGTCACTGAGTGTATTCGCATGTTCCATGTTTTAAGCACGCTATGGAAGCACAGAGGTGATTTGGGGGTCTTCTACACGCTGGTGGTCAAACAACCCTGTGCTGGGTGTTGGGCTGCTGACATCTCTGAAGATCCATGGAAGCAGGCACAGTGCTTCTTATGAAAGTGGCACCTTCAACAGATGAAGAGAAAGTTGAAGCTTTGATGATTGCTGAGATTATTTTTCAGGAGTCATTGACCAAGAGAAAGCGAGAAACAATTTCTTTTATTTGGCCAACTGAATTCTCATTGGCTGGATAAGGGTGGAAGGGGGAACTGCAATGACAGAGTTGGGTTCCCTTGTTTCCATCTTCTGATTCTGATTCGGCTAGTTCATCTTACAATCAAAAGTTATATTAAAATCCCATGAGCATAGATTCCAGACTGTGAGAGTTAGCCAGTCCAGCAGGAATAGAAATGCGAGACTTCACTCATCCAATGAGACCTAGACATTGAAACTCCTGTGGCGTGTGGATGCTGACATAAGGGTAACAGTACGTGAGGCTCCCCTTCCTGTGTAAACCACATGCTGACTGCGTGCAAGGAAAGCACTCTTGTGGGTCCAGAGGATGCCACAGACTTAGGATGCGGTTTCTTCTGGTGGAAAATCAACCATTTAGGTTTGCAAACATTACCCACATGAAATGCTTCTCAGCAATTAAACAATATTTAAAAAACGTAGAGTCTGATATGTTGGTACAAATGTGACCCAGTGTTTCCATCTCAGTAGTTAACGCAAGATGTGAAATGATGCGTGTTTTGGACCGAATGTTTGAGTTCCTTTAAAACTCATATGTTGAACCCTCACCCTCTCCATATGACTGTGTTTGGATGTAGGTCTGGTGAGAAGGTGATAAAGGTTGAATTAAGTCTTAAGGGAGGGTCTCTAATCTGATAAGCCTGGTGATTTTAGAAGAAGAGGAGGAGGCACCAGCGCTCTCTCTCCATTGTGTGAGATGACTGTGGGAAGGTTGAGGTCCACAAACCAGGAACAGCACCCTGAAGTCTGCCAGGCTGAAACTGAATCAATGAACATATTGAGCTTGGGTTTCTCTTCCCCCAGAACTTTGTTATTTATGCCACTCAAAGCTGCTCAAGTTGTCTAAAACAGTGAAAGGAGTGAACACAAGGAATGAAGCCGGACAGTGAGTTCTGGCTTTGTAATTTACAAGATTTGTGACCATTGGAAAGGTGCCTTATCCCACTATATATGTTTCTTCTGTAGAATGGAGACAAGATGCCTTGTTTATAAGATGTTTAAACATTTAGACATTTGTTTCTATACAAATGTCTTTCTACTGAGGTGGAGGGTTTTCCATCTCACACATCTATCTGACAGTGGGGACAGAGAAATGATCAACAAAGACATCCTTTGCAGACAAGGAGCTACTCTGGGGAAAAAGGCGGGTTCCATGCGTTGTTCCTAATGAAGTTCATGACTGGACCATACGTGATGATTGAGCTATAAATTGCATGTAATATTGCACATGTATGAGTACTTTCCTAGGGAAGAGACAAGAGCTTTCAGTAGAGTCTCAGAAATGAATGTGACCCCTCTACAGGTTTTGAACTAATTGTAGACTTTACCTACTAAGTTTGGAGAGTGGCATAACTTATCTCAGATTGTGAGCATGGTGATAAACTGAGACACTTTATGTAATCTTGTGTTCCTCAAATCTGCAAAGTATTAACCCAGAGAATCTGTTTCCAGAAGCCAGTTAGGAATAGACTCTGTGCCTAGAATGCGGAGTGACTATTATCTTGAAGGTTTGCATTGTGTCTCCACTCAGTGACAAGCTCTCCTCTCACTGGCTCAGTGGAAGGCAGCTCTGCACACCTGCCATCCTATCCCCAGTTGAGACAGCCCCTTCCTTCTCTACTCCTTTTCCTAGACTCTTCAGTTCATCAATCCATAAGGTCTGCTATGGAAAATGTTGTCTCTCACCCTGAATATTCACTCTCCTTGCAAAGGATTCTTTGTAAGGCAATGGAACATTGTTTTTATTGATAGTGACCCATTTTAGAGATGGTGTGTAAGAGGCGTGAATTGGGAAACACAATCTCATATACTCACATACATGGACATTTCCCTGGGGATGGAGAACCCGGGGGTCACAAGAAGAAACTCACACATAAATTCTAAAATTTACTCCACGAAGCAAAATTTACTTCTGCAGAAAGGGTACGCAAGAGCTGTAAGGCAAGGCAGCAGGCACACAGGGTGGGCAGTCCACTGAATCTTTCATTCCTAAGGTGGGGGAAGGCTCTGTCCTCTTACCTCATTGTCTGAGGCTTGAGTTCACACCCTTGCTCTTGATTGGCTAATGAAAGTGGTGGAAAGGGTGAGCAAACCACTGTGGAATGGGGAAATTAGAAAGTATCATTAGGCTATTTTGAGATCCTGTGTAGCCTTTCAGCGTCAGCCTTAATATCTAAAATGGAGGACAGTTACAAAACAGAGGGCCTTTGGTTTGCTAGAAAAGACCTTATTTCTTACGATGTTTAGTAAGGTGCAAAACAGAGTATCACCATGAGGATGAAAGCTAATGGCCTCCTGTGGGGCCAGGGATACAGCTAGGTGGCACAGCACCTGCCTGGCCAGCACGAGGTTTTGAGTTCGTTTCCCCACTGGGGTGGGCGGGGGGAGGCTTCCTGTGTCACAGGGACTATTCTCATTTCAAAGGGAAGAAGTCAAGGCTTGGAGGGGCTAGGTGGGTGGGCAGTGGACCTTAGAAGACAGAACATAGACAGCCTGGTCACCTAAGCCTGTGTTTATATTTTCAGGCTTTTTAAGTGTTGACCTTAGGCCTCTTTTGACCATGTGTAATACATTATGTTTATTATCAGGCAGTGTCTTAGTTACTTCCCTCATTACTGAGACACAATATGGGACACCCACAACTCGAAGGGAGACTTATTTTGGTTTACAGTATTTGGTTTACAGTCAAGATTTCAAACCCTAGTTGGTTCCAAGGCAGAGCAGCATGGCAAAGGAAGGCGGCTCATGCCTAGTGCCCCACCTCCTCCTACAGGGTTTCATTTCCAAACATCACATTTAGCCAGCAACTTAATCAGCGGACTAATCCACGAATGAGCATCAAACCCTCATGATGCAACCACCTTCCCCAAACCCCACCTATGAGTACACGGTACCTAGGGAGACATCTAGATATAAACCATTACAGGCATTTTTTTATGGAGTTGAGTTCACGTACGTTAATTTTAAAGGACAAGTGGATAGATCTAACTTGAAAATACTCTGGCAAGTTCTACAATTCAGAACATGTTACCAGGTACCCAATCTACTTTGCAGAATATTGAGAATACAAGGAAAATCATACAGTGTCAGACTGTGATAGTAAGCAGGTACTACCTACAGGCAGGAGCACCAAAGCAACCAGAGGCAGATTTTGGGGACTTATCGCTTCCACTGGGGTTAGTGTCTGCCTCGCTTGGAGGGATTTCACTGGTCTCAGAATTGCTCATTGCTTTGGAGTAAGTGGACCTAGAAATTTTATTTTCTCCAAGCCAACCAGAATATTGAGATGGGCTAAAAGGTCATAAGGAAAGAAAAGTTCCATTTTGCTTTTACCTTTGTCAAATTAGGAAGTGTTTGGAAACCTATCCCATTCTGTCATTAAAATAGCTACACTGTAGCACAGCCATACATCTGTGAGAAAACTAAATAAATCTTCATGTTTCCTATAACCACTGACCTTAGAACACTACATCACTAGCGACCCTTCCTGGTCCCTGAAACGCTGAATTTTTCAAGGCTCACGTGATGCGTGTGTTTTGAGAATGGCTCGATGCAGCTGTTAAGCAAGAAGAACCCTGTTACCATTCTTAGAGGTGGAATTTCCTCCCTACGGTTGCAAATTCCTCCTTCTCTGGTAGGAGAGGGCACATTAATCACCCATCAAGAGGTAAAGTAAAGTTGTCACTGAATCTGGATTCAGCCTAAGTCAGGGGTGATTCTGGCTGATGAAGTGGAATTAATCACAAGGAAAACAAGTTGAAGTGGCTGTCTCTCTTGTTCTGGCTTAGAGCCACAGCCATCGAGGATGGGCAGGTGCTTGTTAACACTGGTGAGCTTTCTTAATGCCTGCAACTTTAGTGAGATCTCCTCCTTCCTAACTGCAGATAGAGGAGTTTGGCTGGCTTCGTCGTGGCACTGAGTGAAATCAGATTTGTCTCTGGTGACGATGGAGACAGATGTCCCTAATCAATACTCTTAATGAGTGAAGGAGGTTATGACCCTCATTATTTCTTCCCCATCAAGACTCACTACAAACTAAGTGTCATATGGAGTGGTGAGTTAGTCCCCGTCCCACCAGGGCCACGCATGATTTTGCACAGGAGGAGCTGAATGGGGATTCTCCCCAGGAGACTCCAGGCCAGCAAAGAGCTTTGATGCATTTTGGGCTGACAATGTGATTTTCAACTGTTCTCCAAGATGCCTCAGAGCACTTCCGATCTCTGTCATATCCCAACCCAGTGGGGATAGGCTGACTTTGGTTTCTTTGTTTCTTTCTTTGTGAAGCTTAAAACTCAATTCCTCGGGAATATGTCCTGAGAATTCAGATCTATGTTGGCATGAAGGGAAGGGCAAGAGATCAGGAGCAGGCATTTCTGTAGGCCCTCTGGATTAAACAATGAATCCAGCCCAACATGTTAGATTCTTAAAACTTCAAGCATAAAACACTAATAAATAAGCACCTACCAGAGAGCTGTGTTACAAGCATTG